>JAECUM010008680.1:0-53311 GCA_016617855.1 Megalonaias nervosa | reverse complement strand
AGAGAGAGAGAGAGAGAGAGAGAGAGAGAGATCAAAGTAGCTATTTCGGCAATCACATTGTGGTGATCGAACCAACAGGAATCCAGTGTTGACTACTATTCTACAATGAGTCCAATAAAAGCTAAAAGTTATATTCTTATGTAAGTGCACCCATAAAGTTAAATTCATCCACAAGATTTTAAAACAAATATTATTGCTGAGAATGATATATTCTTTTTGAAAAGAAAGAAATAGAAACGGGATTAATTACACTTTACTGACGGGTCTACGTGACAGTAGTTAATAAAATGTGACGAAAAAATAACAGTGGCAGGAGGCGTAAAATGGCAGCCCTGGGTTTAGCACTGGAATGGTAGTATGGTTGAGTCATCGTATCGGACACACTGTATCAATTAGAAGTTGTATAAAAATTTTTTAAATGTACGAAGGGTCCAGCAACTTCAGTTTCAGTATTCGGTAAAAATGCATTTCATAAACATCAACGGTCGAGGACTAACTTTGTGTTTGTGTGCATGATGGACAATGTGGTGTATATGTAAACAAATAAAACGGATAAAATACGCATATACACTGTACAATTTTGACCAAGGCGTCTGTTGAGGTGGTACCTGATGGATACGAGATTTAAAGATATCCAGACTCGGAGTGGTCACTGCATTTTCAGACATTTGTTTCCATTAACCGACTGTTCGAAGGAAAGATGAATGCTGGCTCACGTTGACCAATGCTCTACTCCAAGTTATGGGCGGTTGTGCACAGCATCATCAACTTGGTCCTCCGTCGTGTAGGCTTTCTGATGCTTCGATATTTTGAAGATATAAATAATGACATATTTTCTGCTTCTAAACAACATCTGCCAGGTAACCAACGTCAAGATCTTTCTGCAGGTGATTATTATAATTATTGGTTGGCTGGTATGTTATGCAGTCATCAAACAATAGGTGAATAGTTGCGTTTAAGTTATCGCAATACTACACCAAAACGCTACAGAACAGGTTGGTAATGCTCTACTAGCCAGTACAACCTCTTCTTTCCACTCTACAGAAATGAATATATCCACTACTGGGTGGTCGTTGTGGTGGTGGTGGTGGTGGAGGTGACTCCATAATAAGCTTTATTGCGTGACAATCACTAGCATAGAACTTCGTATAAATCAAGTAAGGTCATATCGACTTAAATGCTTTCTTCCAGTTTCCGGCATTGCCATCAGCGTTTATAACAAACTCTGTTTCGCGAGACCTTTAGATTCTAAATCCTTGCTAAATTTTATGTAGGATGTTCCGGCTGTCCAGATGGTCCGTTATCTGGAAGACTGTGTTGTGTTCCAACATTTTCCATTTAAAATCTGTTAGTAATACTGGGCTATAATTTGCTGGCTTGGATTTATCGTCATCCTCGAAGATAGGTACAATACTAACATTTTTCCAGCGGGATGGTAACTCGGATGCGCCAAGAGACTGCTGTCAGATGAATCCAAAGACTGATGATAATATTTCTTCTGTATCTTTCAGAATTATTATTACCATCGTATCTGAACCACGTGCCTTTTTAGGATTTAGTCTTCGAATGCAGATGGATCTTTTTGCATAGGCTTAAATGGGGGAGTTACCTTTACTTGGAATGTTAAGCTTATTTTCCATAGTAACAATGGATGTGAACTGAGGATACCACCTTTATAATAAGTCATTGTTCTTAGAACTCGAACGGTATTATTACTATATTTAACCATCTTTTTCGAGCTTCTTGATGTAACTAGATGTCTACTAAGTTCGAGTAAAAAGCTGCTTAGGCTGAATACTTTCTAAAACATGGACGTCACCAATCATGGGCTACTGGCAACCGGAAAGCCCATATAAACGTATTGACTAACGTAAGGCACTCTGTCTTCCTTGCACATGGAATCTATATAGGAATCGCTGGAGTATAAATCAAGAGATTTGACCAATTGTTATCCAAATTTCTTATTCCATGTTTCAGTAATATAAAGACTTACTGTAACCTGCAAGAAAAACATAGATAGCACTCGTCTCGGGAAATAGACTTTGCTCACTAATGAACTCACCGGAAGTGTGAAGAATTTTACGCACGATTTCCGGGTGAACGGAGATTAATAAGGCATTAAATGGGCCATTCCACATGCGGAAATACCTCGGAAACTCACGGATGGTCTTCATGTTACTTTCCACGAAATCCTCGCCAGTGTTACCGGGCAACTGAAATATATGTTTTTCAACCTCTTATTTCTTACAGAATCGCATAAGAGGCAATGTAACACAAAATAAGAGAAGAGGGGTGGATCTGTGCAAAGGATTAATGGCATATAGGATATCCAACAAAGAGAAAGCAATCTACCTGGATACAAGCGTAATAAGCGTCATTAGTTCCAAAGAATCTTCGGAAGCAAGCACTTACATTAACGCCGCTGCATAAAAGTTTTTACGAGATTTCCCGTCCTGTGTTATGCTCTGCATGGTTGTTGTAAGTCAAAAGAACCGGTTTAAAGCTGTTACATTGCACGTGTAAATGCAGAAGGCAAAATAATATTTCCTCGTGAGCAATACGGTCAAATCATTTGCTTCTATATACGCTTAGATGTTATATCTAGTCCACCGACATGACATAAATAATTGTGTATAAACTTTCTTTGTATCATATGATTTAATCGCATCAACTGGTTTTATAAGAACAAACCAAAAGCCGTTTCTACCGCGGACAAAAGCTAAAATATTAAGACGACTGAGCTGAAGTGGAAGTCAGCTTTTGAAAGTTCATTTACAACAAACCTTCAGCATGGACTGTCAATGTGGTAAATAAATAAACTCGTGTCTGGTGTTCTAAAGCCATAAATCTAGTAGTAAATGTTCATAGGAAAAATAAAGTCTCAAATCACAGTCATGTACTCCATTCCAAACGCTATATATCTATTTGGCGATAAATGTGTAGACGATGGAAAGTGTCCTGAATCTATTTTACAACCTAATGGCGTAGAAGCGATGGTTCAGCGATTAGTCTGCCAGTCTCACGACCAAGCGCGTGTTGCCGAAATTGAGGCAATGTGGTAGTCGCAGTGGCTTATTGGCTAGTCACCCACACTGGTAACCAGACCTTGAAGTCACGTAACTGACGACAAACAAAATGAACTAAGATTAAAACTAGCCCACTCATATTTGGAATCTTCCAGTAGTGTTAAAACTTTAAATGCAAGTATAGATACTAGCAGAAAGATAATACCATGCTTTTGAGATTTTTACCCAACTATATAAGATCAACGTAATGGAAATTAGAGCATGGGTAAAGTTTCTATGTTCATGGCCAAGCACGTGTTCCGGAAATTGAAGACAAGTAGAAGCCGCAGTGGCTCATTATTTAGCCTGCCACACTCGTGATCAGGCACTAAAGTCACTTAATTGGGAACATTAAAATGAACTCAGACTCAAAACTAAATGCGAAAATTAAACTCATATTTTGTGACTACTGGAGAACGGACTGACTCAAAACTGACAAGTCGTATTTGGCATTTATCAATATACTTTAAATCTGGCATGATCAATATAATAAAAATTTCACATGTACGTACGGGTACAATAAATAAGATACAGAAGATTAAAAGTTTTTAAATTTGAGCACGGGTTCAATTTTTGAACTAACTGATTTTCATGACTACAAGGCCAATTCTTGAATTTATAAACGTCTTTTGGAGTAATATTTCAACTCAAATTTTGCATGTTGACTGATTGTTAACAAAAATAGGTTAATTGCATTAAACCTAAGTTTTGAAAGAAGTTGGTTATTTCGAGTTTAACACTGAGATCCTGACTTTTCATTTGACTTTAAAGAAGTTTAACAGAAAAGCGAAATTTTGGATTAGGTAGGCATTCTAGTATTTTCGGTCAATCCTACGGATCCTCGAATATATGCCGATAACTACTAATCCAAAGCATTCAGGTTAACCATTGCATTCGGACCACCTCTGCGTACGACTGACCGAGAAGTTTCGAATGTATTTTGTGATTACATGGTATAAATACTCGAGGTAGTCCTAATATTGCAGTATTCTTTTTCGAAATATTACTAAGCCGACAAACGGCCTAGGAATGTTTCTGTTTTGCATAAATAGCTTTAGTGTTCCAAATCTTGAGTAGATATTTGAAATTTAGAAAAGTTTTATAAGTTAGACCAGAAAGGTACCATTCGAATCCTGCCCCGATCATGCCAGGTCGGCATACGTGGTGTGTTTGCTACTACTGCCTTGTTATTATTTTATTTATTTATTTATTGATATTCTGTCAAACAATAATTCAATCAATCTGACCTACCAACTGTTTTGAGGACGAATCTTATGGTGTAAGGATGGTTTACGACCAAGTTAGCTCGAAAGGGGCCACTCCAAAACCGGTACAACCTAGAAAAACTCTTAGTAAAGCCGTAGACAAAGAGCAATCGTTTCTCGCTGTCCTCCTGTAGCTGGAAGTAAGACGCACTGCAACAGACTGGTTACACTACCAACCGGATACTTCCAAAGAAACTTTATACGTTGTACACATAATTTCTTATTTGGCGCTAAATGCAAGTATAAAGGAATCCTTCCTGACCCCAACCCCTATGTTTTACCTACCGACTGACCTGAGCACGAGCCTGACGGTGTCAGGGTGATTTAGGACTAAATCAGCTCGAAAAGGTCCGATCCAAAACTTGAACATCTTTGGAAAACTCTTGCTAAAACTGTAGGACAACATCAAACGCTCCTCACCGTCTTCTGGGAGCTGTAACGAAGACACATTCTAAAAGATTTGTTTATAATGCCTACCATACATTTATTTTATTTTCCTAAACTGCTGAATGACCTTACATAGTGATTGTCTTAATTCCCGTTTATCTTGAAAATTTTAGAATCCTCTTAAAACCATCTCGTTGAAAAACGTTTAGAAAACCATTCCCAAGATGATTCTGGAAACAAACATACTTGCTAAAACTGTAGGACAACATCAAACACTACTCACTGTCTTCTGGGAGCTGTAACGAAGACACATTCTAAAAGATTTGTTTATAATGCCTACCATACATTTCTTTTGTTTCCTAAACTGCTGAATGACCTTTACATAGTGATTGTCTTAATTCCCGTTTATCTTGAAAATTTTAGAATGCTTTCAAATTAATGTCTTCCAAGATGATTCTGGAAACAGACATCCATTTTTTCGCAATTGCAATGAGGATATAGCTTTGTTGCCAAGGTGGCGAAATTATAGTTGTTAAATTTAATTTTGGAAGAAAATTTCCATGTACGAACTAATTATTTTTAAACCTATAAAGCGTGAATGTATTCGTACGCGAAAGACCTTACACGACTGCACATTTCAAATGAAAGTATTCTTCTAAGATTATCATAAATTCCATTTAAAATAAGCATAAATTAAACCTCCATCTGTCACACGGCTCATTGTTTTCAATAAAAAAGAAAAAATAAGTGAAATGTCTTTGAAACAAACTCGGTTGTCCTCAGAGATTTTCCTTTGCATGACGTCATTTGTGACATGCTGTATTACTACTAAATTGCAATAGGAAAAAATAAGGTCTGGGTTTATAATCCTAAATGCCACAATAATCAGGTGATAAAATATCTTTACAGTATCAACTGGAACTACATACTAACATCCATGGTCGTAAAGTACAATGCATCATTCTCTTGTTTAAAAAACAATTTCTGACAGCCTACCCCACCACGATTTATACTGAGGTGTACTGTAATTAGATTTGACCTTTGTGAATACTTAAAACAAACAAAAACGCTTGCTTCTGAAGGACATCGTACATTATTAACAGAGGTTTGCTAATGCAGTGGCGGTTCCAGAAATATTGTCATGGAGAAGCGCATGGCAAAGAGAAATGATGAGGGAGCTCTGTAAGGGAACATTTAATGGGGACCAAGGGGCGGAAGCCCCTGCATTTTTAACATTTTTAGGACATGACTTTAACCATATAACTATAAATAAAATTTACTACAGGAAATGTTGTTTCTTTCGAGTCCGCCCCCACCTATTTAGTGACACCTTCGCAGTCAGAATTTTAGCTGAAGATGTATTAGCTCCCAAACAGGCCGCTTTATCCAAATGCTAGGCGCTAATGTGCAAATTAAGTGGTCAAAGGTTTTCATTATGGGCTGAGGCGGGCAGAGCCATGTTATTTAGTGCTGAATAAACAAGCGAGTCAATGTAATACAGTTTTGAGTGTGAGACGCGTCTTTTCCAATAAGCACCCTAATTGTAATTTTGGTGGCAAACGATGATTAGTTATCTAATTTAGAACGCAGTAACGATTTTGGCAATGTTGAGTTTAATCTCCAAAATAGATCATAGACAGCTAGTTTTGTAATACAAAATAGTTTTATTTCAACATGCGCTCTAATTGAAACTTTGGTTTCAATGGGTGTGTTAAGATGAACCAGAGACTTATGTTGAGGATGTATGTACCGATGGACCAAAATACAAAACAAGTGATCCCCATGCACCACCCACTCCTCTAATCGGGGATTATATACGGTTAATGTTCAAGACTGTGAGAATGGCTAAGGGTGAGATGCAATAATGGACACGTTTCATAGATACCATCTGTTACATGATACCAGCGTAAACACTTTAGCTATGATGTTGAGGAACGTAACAGGGTCAAGGCTTTGCATATATTTGTGCAGAGCGTGCATACAGTGTAGTCTATGATTTTCATGGAATGGGTGCCTTGGGATAGTGACTTTTGCCAACAATATAATTTATATATAATTTTGAACATCGCATAATGGAAGAAAATAGAATAAAGTTGAAATTACATCGATAGAAAACTCCATGAAGTACGTAACTGTAAAATGGCAAAGTCTGATATAATTGTAATTTCAGAGTCAAATAATGATATAGTCGTCACAGGTATGGCGAAACACCACCTGTCTGTGTGTGTGTATATATATATATATATATATATATATATATATATATATATATATATATATATATATATATATATATATATATCGTGCATGTTATCATGATGTTTCGCAGATATTTCGCAGACAGGCAGACATTCATGATTTTATCACCAATGGCTTTCCTTGTGTTAGCAAAAAGATATATAAACATAGCATTTGTGTCTTAGGATTTGACCAATCTGACGAAAGTCGGATCATGAGCTGTTAACTGTGCACTTAACTATGTATTGGATCTGAGTTTTAGGTATTCATTCAAATTCCTAAATTCCTCTAAAGGAGTCAAACAACGCTAACGAGTCTATCGTCACGCACTAGCTCATAAATAGGATTTGAAATCTAAAATGTTTTATGACATCTTATATATATATATATATATATATATATATATATATATATATATATATATATATATATATATATATATATATATTAGACCTGATCATCGGAGACTAGAAAAACATTTATCTATTGGTTGGTGGTTATTTATTTTCTTCGACCTTATGAAATAATCCATGTACTTTGCAATGAACTGATGGACAGAATGTTGTGGAAATCATAGCTAGCTCTTTAAGGGTAGAGACGTGTTTTCTGTAGCAGAGCGGAAAGCCTGTGTATAACTTGGAGTTTTAGCTGTAAGCCACTCCGAGACTTAACTTGTAATAAGCAGGGAATTTGAACTGGGTAAAACAAGCTTCTAACGGTAAGACGGTATCTTGGCCGAGTCTTTGTCCTTTAGTTTATAAATAGTTCATTTTATTCGAATATTGAATCATAACATATAGAAAGTTCATATTATTAGAATATTGAATCATACCCTGTAGTTGAATTTATTCGAGTATTGTATCATAACGCATAGTTGAATTTATTAGAATTAAATTATGATGTGTACTTAAATTTATCAGACAATAGACTGGAAACTATGCAAAATTGGGCTGAGTTGGATTTATGTGCATATGTATTTATATGTATAACTTTGTAATTAGGACGCATGCAATAGGAATGATCACTTATTAGCGATGGGTAGATTGCTGTGTCCGAACATATCAACATTTAGATGTCGTGTGCATGTGTAACAAAAAAGTCATTGAGTAATACTATTCGTACGTAGAGAGCAAAGTATGTGTAAGATAAGTGGAATTAGTATGTGCTTAAGGCCTGGTAAGTCTGATGGAAGATCCGTGAGAAAGTGCAAATTATGAAGGGTAGGGAGACGAGAGTGTACGTCCCCTATATTTCTTTATGAATCTCTCAGGCTGCTTGTGAGAGACTGCACTGGGAGATTCTCAGAGTGTACGCAGTGACGGCACAGGGAAAATAAGAAGGAAGGAGTAGGGTGGAGGACGAACGGCGAAGGAAGCCGAGTAAACTAGTAGGGTGCACACAACAGGCACGAAATACAGACGGAAGAAGAGGAAGGAAGGAGGAAGGAAGAGAAGTAATAGCAGATGAATACCAGAGCCAACATACTGGACATAGACTCTCTCACAACATGACATTAACTTTCATGTGATGAATTAAATGTAAAGTGGCGTTTGGTTAACCAGGCCAGTCATTGTGTTAAAATTGTACTGAAGCTTTACGTCCAATTTATAACTGATATTGAAGATTTATATTTAGGAACTAATTTAAATTGATTTTGTATTCCACAGAATTGTTAGCTATTCAGTCTTTAGTTGTTCTATGTATCTAGAGTGTCAGAATAACTGACTGGGGGCTCGGTGGTCATTAAATGTTAATGCACACCTTCTGCAGTATTATTTATAATACCTTAGTGGGATTATGACATACTTATTACGGATAAATACCTGTCTCAAGCATTCGCATTCTATATATTTTCAATGTTTCATGGTTCAGCGTATTCGCCTTTATTGAGATTTTCTTTGCAAGTTGTTCTAACGTTTGTAACATAAACCAGAAATTCTTTAGGATCTGGTAGCTCTCTGTGCCACGACTTTGTTTAATATACTTTCTAAATTGATCAAAATATAAAGCCCAGCGTAAACAAATGTATTTGTCGTCATTAATTTATTTTTCATCAATGTCGTCACAAATAGATCAAAATTGCAGCCTGGTACATTTGTAATCAAGAGTGTTGTATTCCTTGAAGACTGTATATCAAATTACACTTGTTATATGCAGTAACTTCACATCAGTTAAATGACAACGATGCCCTGTTTTATTTTCGACAATTTAAGTTTCAGAATTATGTCTTTTATTGGTCGAAATTTAAATGTTTCTTATCTTCTTTTGTAAATAACATTTTAGCAACAGTTTCTTTTGTTATAAAATTAATTTTATACAGTTTCCCCATATTTTTGCAAAGCTGGTAGAACAACTTAATGGAATCTCCTCCCCTCTTTACAACAGGATTAAAGTTCTGTGTATGAATTTAATGTAAAGATGTAGTTCTGACGGTATATGCTGGGCTGTCTGTGTGCTAGTGTTCATTAACTTCATAATGCTTTTGAAATCTCTCATAAGAACATCCATAAATTTAGTGGTTGATGCAAGTTTTCTTTTTAAAAGAAAAGCTCAGAATAGAATATATTGTAATACTGATTTGATTACATAATATGTTCTTTCTTCATTGTCATGCAAATTAATTTGGTGCGAAAATGAAAATGTTTCAAGTACTTGTTGCAAATGTGTTGGTATGTTTGTTTATCTTAGATGAGACCAAGATTTAATAAATCCTTTGTTCCACAATAATTGCATTTGCTTCTATTAAATACAACTGGCCTGAGGAGTCTGTCTGTGATTTCCTATATATTAACAGTTCAGTGAATTGATATTCAAATTCATCAATATCATCTATTTTACAGGAGATCTATGAACCAATATTTATGAATGTCAATGTTATATTTTAACGCCGTGTACCGAAAACCTACCGGTGGGTTTAGCATAGATTCCAAGCCATTGAAGAATCATCTATTACTTGAACGTTAAGACAAAAAAATTTGCCATTCATCCGTTCTATTAATTCTAGGTAATTCGTTGGGTGGTATTAAACTATACTACAGAAAGCTTTATATATCAAACACGAAGTAAAAATTTCAGAACGTAATTAAGAGGCTATTTCAAATGCTGCACAAAAAATGTGGTCAATAAAGTCAAGGTAACGATGAGACTTTATTTGCGAGTGAAATCGCTAAATCTAGATGGACATTTACAACAACAAAATTTGAAAATGCCCTACTTATTATCTTATTTAAGTATGGGTTGCCAGCATAATAGGAAATTTAAATCTTGATTATGTCCCCCATCAAATTCTTTGGAAATGTATTAAAATGAACCTTCTGGTTAAAATTCTTTGTTTTTTTATCTCCATTTTATCTATTTCCCTAAACGTAGAAATGTGAATCAGAAGGGGCTGTAATTATTTTCTTTCAGGTTTGTTTCTGCAGAATGAATATTTTTGCAGGCATTTATTATGGCGCTATTTATTCAGTACAAAGTTAGAATGAAATTCATCTTCTCTTTTAGATTTTACATCGATCAAATTTTTATAATTTGTCAATACCCACAAGTAATTCCTTTCTGATTGTTTATCCTGATCTCAGCATGTCCTCCATTACTGTTTGCTTTCACCAAATAGCCTCATGGACTGCACCTTTGGTATATTATATGCTTTTCCCTATGTCGTGATCTGATTCCCCACCCCCACCCCCTACATATGTAACATGACATTAGTCATGTATTTACTACTTTTATTGTTAACTGATTAAATTTGATGGTGTTATTGCTCTGCACAATCATGGTGCCATTGATACCATTGAAAGATTTTAACTCGTCAATTATTACATTTTGAGACTTGTTATAGAAAATAAACTGCCAAGATAATAAGGATATTTTTCGACAATATTTGTAAAGTTTTTTGCTTCTTTATTGTTTTCTTGTTCTAATTATTTTTAAATTATCTTTTCCAAAACCCATTATTATCTGCTTACAAAATATCTAGCAATCCAATCTTCCCATTTGTGGTGAATGACGTAAATTTTATTCTCTTCTCATTACAAAAATGTTGCAAAAACAACAAGCATCTTGTACCCTTTTTACTGGTATTATTTTCTCATACAAAATGTCACAATATATGTCCTTCAATATAACTTTTGAGTGGCCAATTTTATTTGTCTTTGGTATTCTTATGTGTGTTGGTCACCCCTGGCATATTTTCTCTCCCTCTTTAGCACCGCTGGTCCGATACTGTTATTCTTGCTTTCTTGAAATATCATTATGACAAATTATGATAGTGTTAAAGTTGTTCGTTCAATTTATCTTGATCTTGTGAAATGTTGTATTACAATCCATATTCTCATTATCCGGAAACATTTTCAAATTGACTAGCTGTGGAATCATGCTACAAAAAGTGCTCGCCATGTGGCATCATTCGGTAAAGATTTCTCTAAAACAAATGCTTTTGATTTTTTGCTGTCAAGCCCTAGTAATACTATTGTTATATGCATTATGAAATAACCTTCATGAATATATGATTACGCTGTACAGAGTATAATAAATAAAGAACAATAAAATCATTATTTGAGATTCTTATCTTAGTTAACACAAGTCCTTACAATTTTCAATTGGTAATTATAGTTATTCTTGTCAGAATTCCACAGAAATGTCTGAAAAAGTCTGATATTCTTCGTCCCACAAAAGAGTTAACTATTTATAGAATACTAATCAATAATGCTATTAGATACAGTAATTTCAATTCATGCGAAAAATTCCAGTTTATGATTCGGTCGATATTTTACTGATAACGAAAATAGAAGTCAAACTATGTCTTTACAAACGAATGTGCAGCAAACGTTTTCACATTTCACACATCATTTCAGTTATATGAATATACTCACTTTCTTGTTTTTCGTTTGTTTCCTTCATTACCACTTCTAATCGTTTGCGTCATTCCCCTTAGCTACATTATCTCTATCGTGCATGCATTCATTCTTGTGATCCTCAATTTCCTTTTCTATATATTCCGACATTTCTTCCACACCTTTGGTATCCTTTTGTTTTCAAATGCTGTGTAATAGAGTATTCACGACCGGATTTTGTTTTGTACGCTCAGTCCTTACACTGTATTGACTACAGTGCTTCAATTTCAAACAAATCATTTAGATTCTTATTCTCTAAATTTTGTTTTTACAGTATTTTCAGAATTTGGCTCAAAACGTCTTTCCGCGTTTACATTTAAATTTTAGCATTGCCAGTGAATTTTGCTATGTAAGAAAATGTCACAGAGTATCCAAGATCAGATCCAAGGGTAGTATGCGCGATTCTTTCATCGTTTTTGTTCTTTACCGCTTTTTCACTTACTCCTCTTTTTTCTCTATGTTGCAGACATCACATACCTTCATTAGTAGTGAATGGGGACACTTTAGCGACAATGGGACTTGAGTGTTAAAAATGGGAATATCAAAATTGGCGACAACAAGAATAGCGACAAAAATATTCTGCCACTTTAGTGACACTTGAAATGGAACAGGGGTGACGTCACGGTACTGGACACTGACAACATTGTTGCAAGTGGCTGACCTCAATTGGGTGGAACAGTGTGGCAAGGGGCTAACCTGAATACGCGTTACTGTAGGGACAAATAGTGACATAGACATAGAGACATTGCACACATACACACACACAAACTCATATACACATACACATACACAGAAACGTACGAACGAACACACACACACACACACACACACACACACACACACACACACACACACACACACACACACACACACACACACACATCATTATGGCAAAGAGTGTAAATCTTTCGAGGCAATGGAGTAGCCCTGAAAAGGGCCTTTGGTTTCTTCTACTGTCTCTCCTCCCTTCTTCTTTTCCACCATTTCCTTTTCTTCCCAATCACATTCTCCTTCTTTTTCTTCTCATTTTCCTCCTCTTCCTCCTTCTTCTCCTCTTTCTTCCTCTACTCATTCTCCTCTTCCTTTTCTATCTTTTCTTTCCAGGCTCTCATTTGGATTTTATCTTCTTCATCCTCTTTCTCCTCCTTTTCCTCCTTTATCAGCTCTCTCAACCTTTTCTTCGTCTTCTTTTAATTATTAATCTCCATTTCGAGACGGTGGAGACTATATGCACCATACTCCGACCTCATTAAAAAGTCTTCCACCATCCCCAAGTCATCCACTACCTCTTGCAATCGCGACATCCTATCCATGTTACTCGCCATTTTGGAATATTTAATGTTGAATGGTGCGAATGACGAACGCTATACTTTATATGTCTGAATCACGGAGGTGAAGGAAAACATCCCCTCTTACCAGTTACCCATATCACCTACCAAACATTCCAAAGGGATGAGAGTGCTAACCTAAAATAACTTTTTTTTATTAAATAACACACTATTACCAACTTTTTCTGTTAACTGATTAGTGTTGTTTTTTTTTGTTATTTTAATAAAAACAACAAACGTTCGCGTGCACACATAAACACATACAAACGTACGAGCAAGCATACAAACACAAATACACACACACACACACACACACACACACACGCAAACAAACGCACTAGCAAGCATAAAAACACAAATATACACACACATAAACATATGAGCACTCATTCAAACACACATAGACATATACACACAAACGTACGCGCGCACACAAAAACAAACAAAAATACACACAAACATACACAGATACGCACACACACACGCACACGTCAGTAAAGGAGTTAGTGTTATAGTCACACTACTCCACATTCACGCAAATTGACAACTTGATCAGTCTCTTTTCTAGAGAACTGGGTAGCCCTGAGAAGGGCTGTGTGTTCTGAGCTCCAAATGCACCTGCTTAATGTGTGCATCTTCCAGGCCTGGCACCACAGACACATCGTCGGCTCCAGTCCTGCTCCCAATTTATGCGCATGGTTGGGAGCGCAGAGGCGGGTTGAGTGGCCTCATCATCCCAGTCTTCACTTTGCGGGATAGTGAAGACTTCCATCTGTCGTCTTCTATTCCACACCCGTGGATGATGAGGTCCTTATCTCCTCCTCCCAGTCTTCTGTCTGGGGGACCACAGATCTTTGTACTGGTGGTATTGGCTCTGGTCTTGGTGGTGGCTGTGGCTGTGGTTGACGTGGTGGTGCTGCTAGTGTTGGCGTTGGTGTCCTTACCTCAGGCTTGACCTCACACAGAGGCCCAAGTATGAGGTGAGGCAGGATTCTTTCTTTCTTCTCTTTCTTCTATTTCCTTTCCTCCTCCTCCTCTTCTATTCTCGCACTTTCTGCAATCGCCTTCATGACCAGCTCGTCAAGTATGCGCCTGGCATACTCCAGGTGCATCTGAATCTCAAGTAATTTACTAATTCTGTTCATTTTCTTCTCAGTTGACTGGTCAACGATGGGTAGCCATACTGACGAACTCTTTGAGTTATATGTCTGAAGCGTGGACGTGAAGGAAAACACCTCCTTACAACAAAACTAACAAAACCAATATCATAACCAAACAAACATGGAAAACACGGACCTAAAAGAAACACGTTCATTTTCATTTTCTTTTACTTACAGACAAACATACATTATTTTACAAGTCAGGGAAACCAAGGGTTTACAGGCACACTTCTAATTTTTTATTGACAAATACACACACGCACACATACACACACAATTTTATAAAGGTATAAAAATGAAGTGTTTATAGACACAGTTCTTTTTGCTTTACTTATTAACATAAAAAATTATACAATCAACAATTTGACTACTATCTTTTTTTCTAGAGTGTTGGGGGAGCCCTGAAAAGGGCTGTTGTGTTGACGGGGTGATGGCAATTTTTCATCGTCTAAGATTGCGTCCCCGTCTGGCTGCAGGTTTTCCTACAGGAGAGAGTCTGCTTCTGTGGAAGGAGCACTCCTTCGTGTCTACACAGCAGTCTACAAAGCCTCTGGCTCCTGCTGTTGTTGCTGCTGCTGCTGCTTTTGCTGTTGCTGTTCTCTCTGCTGTTTCTGAAGTCTAAACGTTTCCGTCCATTCTTCTTTCTCCTTCTTGATTTCGTCTCTGAGGACCTCTTCTATCAGGTCTTGGGCTATTTTCAACATCCTGACATTCTCTATCTCATCAGGCTTGGGTATCAGGTTTTGCCTGACACGATCTAAATTCACATAGGCTTCATTCAGATTGGCTAGTCTTGAAGGCATCTTCATAGGTTAACGAGTCAACCGTGGATGGTGAGACCGGAGACCGCCCCGATTTATATGGCTCAAGCGCGGGCGCGATAGAAAACATCCCAACGATTTTTGTTGGGTCGGAATGATATTATAGCTGATTTCTTGGTGAGGAATGGAGAGAAGTCAAAGAGCATGCATTCACAGTGGGTTTGTTTTGAAAACAAACGACGGACACAATTTTTTCAAAACACAACATTTTTTTATTTAACTCACAAACAACCAACAATTCATATAACATCAAACTAACTATTTTTGACAAAGTTGGCAACGTTGGGAAGTCAAGTTAGACGGATGGAAGTCATAAGGCCATTGATGTACGCTACGTTTCCTAGTTAAAGACAAAAGATAGCCATAACGGTCACAAAACTATCGATCTATTTTCTCTTCGTTTCTAGAAGAGTTACGATCAAAATAAGCCACTAAATGTTCTAAAGAATATCCAAGACTGCGTTGATGAAGAAAATACACGCAATATTGTCCACACACCATGGAATCTGTGCCTTGTAATTTCACATTATTGAATCGTGTCGTCTGGGCATTTCTTCTCATAAAAAAGTCGATGCTGTCGTCTTCGAAAGGCGGCAATCCGTACAAATGAAAATAATCCACACAACCATCTTTAGGAAAGTAGACGGCTACCCAGTGGTTTCCTGGGAGATGACTGTCGTCCGTGTTGATGATATAAGCTTGATGGTCTTTAGGTCGGCCATGAGACAATTCATCTTTAGCACACACGACAAGATTCCAAGAAGAGGTGTACGAACTGCTGTTCAAAAGGTAATAAAATTCCCAGGTATCCATTTTTTTTTTTTTCTTGTTTTTTCACAGGTAATGATAAATGATCAATTCATTCCTGACATTTTGCTTGAACATCTTTGACAAGTAATCGTTTCTTCGCTTCATCTCTGCACTTTAGGCCAAGAGAGATTCGATGCGACGGATCTCTAGAGTAGTCAATGGAGGGGATGAATGATCACGCAAGTCTTTATACCACTTATGTAACACTGCTTCTTCTGAGATGAGACCCCAAGCGTTCTCCAGATATTCTTCCAATTTTTCTTCTTGACTCATCAACAGACATTTATCGTGTTGAATTTGACTGGGATGATCATTTTGACAACCATAGCAATCTTTCTTGGTCAACCCTGTAATGGTTTCCGCCAGATGTTTAGTAAAACAGGAGACTAAATGTTGTTCTTGTTGTGGCCATCTGGACATCATCACCATCTCCTCTTCGTCGTTGTCTCTTTTGGTGGATGGTTCTGCTTCCACGATATCCTCCCATTCCATTTCCAAAGATTTTCCACCATTCAAAGAGGGATTACAGTCTTCCATAACGTCTAATAGTCTAGAATGACTTCTCTCAAACTGTTGATTTCTTATCTTATTATCAAATTCGGCATACCGGATGACGTTCACCGTCTCGGGTAGAGCTGTAGCAAACTGAAGTTCCACACGAAGCTGACCAGCTTTTATAGGGTGGAAATGTCCCTCGTCGCTGCCTTGGTCTGGAATGAAATCAAAAGCCCACAAAGCATAGCCTCCTGCATAATCGTCATACGAAATACCGTGGCTGCTGTTGATCCCTAACTGTCCGGTAGCTTCGTACAGGGACAAGTACGATCTCAAGTAATTATTCTGGGTAAAGTTAGGTTCTAAGGGTCTGGTACATAAAGTCTTGCCATCGCGACTGACTTTGATCCTCGACACTCAATAGTGCTTAAACTGGAAAAGATTTTGATCATGGGCTCCGTTGAGGACTACATTGCTAACGATTCCACTGATTAAACGTTTGGGTAACTGTCCTTGAAACAGATGATCTTCGATCTTGGATCAGAGTTCAGCAGCAATGGTGAAGGTTTTCACTTCTACGCGTCGTATCGGATACTTGGCGGTCGTTCTGCTCAAAGTGTGACTGATGTTGTTTCCCACTTTATGTAACACTTCCACACGACGCAGGTAGAGTCTGGCTTATTGAATGATGGTTTTGTGCTCGTTGGCATGAGCCATCAAATGGAAAACGGTACTGCTACGATTCAGTCTCAAGCGGATATCCACCCCGTTCAGCAAAATACTTTCTTGCAACCACATGTCCAAATGCAAACGATCCATCAATTCTAAATTACGCCCTTGCAGGATTTTCTTTCGACGGTCGTTAATGCCCACATTGTGAGGATCGTCATCTGCTGTCACAGCTATATCGTTAAATTTGTCCTCGCTTGCTGTGACAGGTTTCCAAACCACGCAAGCATCCAGATGAGTGTTCTTGGCCTCTATTCCGTACGTCAATAGATTTTCCAGGTACGTTAGGTAAGGGTAAGTATCCATGCTGCTGCTGACCAGATTGTTATTCAAGTACAAATCCACTTCGTTGAACAAGGAATGCATGAAATTGTTGACGGAAGCTACTCTAGAATCTGTTCCCGGCACGGTGTCGTCCGTTTTGATCACTTTGACTTTCAAGGACAAGTAACTGTTATTCAGATCGATGAAATCTTCAAGCTGTCAAATCAAAGCGGAGACGGGATGAAATTCTACCCATTGGGATTCTTGCATCGTCATCACGGTGGATGTCATGACAAACAGATCCAGTTCAGGCTTGGAACATGTGCAAGACTCTCGGTGCTAATTTTTTCTCTCTTTGTGATTTTATAATCAAAAACGTCTATGTCTCGGTCGGTTCTTCTTTTCTTGGTCTTTCTAGTTCTGGTGGTGTGAAGGCCACTGGAGGGGTTTCTTCGTCGTCGTCTCTTTCTGCCTTGTCTTTGCTGCGGCGTCAGGGAAGCAGGAATGTCTGGCTCGGCAGCGTCCAGGGCATTTATAGTAGTTTCTTTTCGGCCCAAAATGTCTTTGCCCGTTTGAAGCATGACATTTTTGCCAGCTCTCAAGAAAGCTTCTTTGGGGTTTTGTTTGTCAATGATGACATTTTGGAGAAATTCTTTACCGTGCGTTAAAGCAGCATCTTTGAAGGAGTGCAATTCCCGTGTTACCATTGGTTTCAAAACGGGAGACACTGAACGAAACGCCGATTTCATCACGTCTCCTAAATCATGTCCTCGCTGCCGAGCGACTCCTCGGTACACATAATACATGACTTACAAGTCGTTAGAGTATCGTTTTCGAAAATGGGGTTTCACCGTAGCTTTCCATTTGGTGAATGAAATATTTTGTCCCGGATCTCCGATTACAGTAATGTTGACACTGTCGAAACACAACTTTCTGACGGGCAAATAGTGAGGATGTACAAATTCGCGGTGAACGTGATAGGTGTTCCACCTTCCTCGTCAGCGGTCGTGGCAGAATACACTTTGAAAGGAATGACTCGCAGTAACGGTACGGAGGTATGTCCCACCACGTTGTACTCCACCGCATCAGAGGATACAAAGATAAAATGTAATCCTTTGTTCAATTCTACAGGGAATCTAAAATACTTCGCAAAATCCAAGTTGCCGGTAATGGCTGGTATTTCGTTTTTAATCTTGATCATCTTGCGATTTCCACCCCAAGTGTCATACAAGTCAGGACAAAATGTAATGGCCAACACTTTGTCCTCTGAAAAGTTGATCAGCAGGCGACGAGCCACTTTATGGTACTCGACCGTGACACTTCGTTTGGTTCTGTCCAGGCTTTGCCAAACAATGCATTGAATTTGGAAGCAATCGTATTGACCAGATGTTGACCACTAAAATAATATCCTGCAGGAATTGTCAACAGATAGGTGAACCATTTAGTTTTGGGGTCTTGTTTTTCATAGAGTCACCTGCACTTACGCGTTCATCCAAGTTTTGTTGTACTTGGTCGTCATAAACTTCAACCGTAAAAGTGTTTTGATTTTCAATGATGTTTTTGATTTGTGTAGGGTGAATGATTTCCACCAAAGACACATCCCAATGGGCTTCCTGATCCATTTGGATAGCCTGAGGTAATTTGGCCGCGAAACAGCACAAACTATTGTGGGGAAACACATCCATAGTACTGTCACTGGATAACGTTAAGTAAATTTGGTTATTCATAATTAATTCCAGAGTTCTGCTGTCCTAGGGGTCACTGGAGGTTAGAGGAGTGTCTAAAAGAGGATTGTTGTTGTGACTGTTGGGAGGGTGGCTGCCGTTGAACGCAAGGCTCGCGTTGTGACCGTTAGAGTATTTCAGGGAAGGATTGGAGAGAAAGTAACCGATATAACTGCTGAGTAAAATGGTCCACAATTTTTTGTCTCCTTGTTGCAAATTCAAATTGGCAATGGCAGCACCGATGACACAATACACAATAAAGATTTGACAGAAAAGACGATTTGCGTTTTAGGAACACGTTCTCCACACCACACCCACAAGGGTTGCATCTGTACATCTTTTACAGAAGAACTGCGTGAAGGAGTGGCACTGCTGTAGTGGTTGAGGCTGTGTTGAAGGGCATGATGGTCACTTCTTTTTATGCTTGATGACTTGCGAAGCGTCGATCCAAGAATCAAAACTGTGAGGATATCCTTTCCAACGTACTTGACTTCTTTGACACGTCATTTTCCTACTTTACGGGTTCTTCGATCAAGAATGCTTTCGAGATCGTACACTTCGTCTTCTGTTTTGGTCACACGTTGTAACTCGGGCAAGTGAAATGTTTTAACACTTCCCCGTTCATTTCTTCCAATTTATAGACGGTAGGATGACGGCCACGCACTCGTCCAGTGACACGAAACAATTCGGTGGTCCAGTTGGGTAAGTAACCTTTGACGAAAGTGCGTTTGGTTTTGCCAATGCGCATCCAATCTCCCGCCCTCAACACTCCACCTTTCTTGGGGACAGTCACAGTCGGGACGTACCAAACAGACGCTCAAAGACGGTCACTTCGTTGTCGGGAGTCACTTCTTGGCGGGGGCACGTCCGATGCTCCGATGGTAAGATTGGTTGTACGCTTGGACCTGGTGCGGTAAGACGTCGATGTACTTGAGAGTGTGTTGACGCGTAAAATATTTCCACATGCGTTCTTTCAAGGTGCGTTGAAAACGTTCCACGATGCTGGCTTTGGTTTTCGGGATTCTCGGTGGTGAAACACTGAATGTCTCGTTTCTTCAAATCTTTTTGGTAAGCTTGGTTCAAACATTCGGTGCCTTTGCCGGTTTGCCATCAAAGAGGGTGACGACCGCTTTGTTTCAACACCAGTTTAAGGGCTCCCACTAACTCAGTGCTCGATTTGGAAGTCAATGGCACGACCCAGGTAAATTTGCAAAAGACGTCGATGACACAAAACAAATTTTTGTAGCCACGACTGTAGGTGTCCAAATGAGAGACATAGGCTAAATCGGCTTGCCATTGATGATCGATACCCTCCACTCGGGTGCGACTTCTGGAAAATTTTCGTCGAATGGGTTTGTGTAAGGTGTACGTGACTTGTTATTGTAACCATCGTTGCACTTGAGGTAAACGGACACTTTTGAATCGGGTTTTGGCAGCACGATACAATTTCTGAACTCCTCCATAACCTGCAGGATGGGTTGGATAGTAGTAAATGCTGGCTAACACATTCTCCATCAGGACTTGTTGTATAATAGGTTACCCACCTTTCACTGATGCTACTCTAAATGGGACGAGGTGGTGGTTTGGAAACAGTTTTACGTGTCCGATGTGACACGGGAGTAGAATTGGAGGGTAGTAGTAGTGGTGGTGGTGGTGGTAATGGGATGGTGTTTGTCGTCTTTTCTTTTTTCACTTCTGGTTTCCCCTCCTTCTTTTTGACTTCTGTCGAAGAAGGAGTGGACATCATCTTTTTAAACCAAGCTTTAAGTTCTTCTCATTGGGGTGTGGGCGAAGGGGTCAACAAGGACGCTGAAATCTTATTAGGGAAGGGAGCTGCTGGCGGTGTTTGAAAGACTTCTCGCGCCTCTTCTTCCTCACGTATCCGTGGGGCTGCGTCTGTCTTGGCCGCTGGGGCTAGTGGTGGTGGTGGTAATGCTGGTGGTGGTAGTGATGGATTTTTCATCAGGGTCTTAAAATCATTCAGAGTCAGCGAAGCTGTTTCGTCTAAAGCTTTCTGGTGAAAGAGTTGAAGTCCCTATAACAGTTGACCGTACCGTTGCGATTTTTCCGTTTGTGACAAATCGCTGTTATCCATCAACGATTGCAATTCGTGCTGTAAATGGGACATCTCGGTCAAATGAGGATTGGGAGGTAAATGCGGGGTCCGTTGTTCTTGCCAACGATGGAATTCAATCCATTGTTTGTAAGGCATTAAAGACAGTTTTCGTCCATCCATCTGATTTTATTGGTCACGTCGGAGATCTTTTGACTCGAGAGTCCTCCTTTCATCTTCTTGATCCTTTTTATCTTTGAGCAATTTGTGCAGCAGTAGCTCCTACGAGTCCTGTAATCATTTCTACTAATGTGGCTTTTAGCAAGGGTGCTAACAACAGGTGCACAAATCCTCCGAGTTTTACCAACATCTTGTTCTTTTGACGGATGGGTGTTGTCTTTTGGACCATTTGACGAAGAATGTGTCGATGTTTGGCTAAGCATTCTTTCTGACAAAGGTATCGTTCCTTTCAAGACATTCAGACAACATTCGCACACGGTATCGATGACGTCTTTGGAGGCAGTTTGAATCATTTGTTTTTGTTTTTGCATGGGTGGAGGAGCTTTGGACAGGACGGACAACACGTCCCAATGTTTAGCTAAACGATGAGGTAGCCCTTTCCTTTTCTTTCGCGTCGTGGAGGGGTCCGCAACGGACTAAATCGGGACAGTTCTTGCTTAGATAACTCCAGCAAACTCTGTAACATGCCCGATCTCTCTTGGACTTTGATTTTGGGGGCATGTACTTTGTGAGCAGCTGCCGCGGCGGCTAAAGAGGTGGAGGAGGAGGGTGTCATCACTGGAGAAGAAGTTCTTGGAGATACGGGTTTCCATTGTTTCATCAAATTAGGAAGAATAGATGTCAAATTGGACTTGGCTGGCATCACTAGCAACGGATTAGTGGAAAAACCTGAGGCTACTGGAGACGCGGTCACCGTCGCTGCAGGTCGTGGTATGGGAATGTACGGTTGCACCCTGACCGCAGTGCCTCTCTTGCGGTTAGAAGCTGTTTTCTGGGTTTTTTTGTTTTTTTGTTTTTTTCTTTTTCTGGGGACTTTTCTTTTTCTGAGACTGTGACCTGGTCTTGGCACCACTGCTCTTTTTCTTCTTCTGGGTACCTTTGGGTCGGGGAGTGGCTTTTTTCTTGGGGAGGACTTTGGGGGCATTGGGATCCCATTTTAAGAGGGAGCGAATGATGCCATCTTCTAGGGTACCGCTAACTCCAGAATTCAAAATGATTTGCTTTTCGGATTGCGTGTCGATGCGGGGATCTGCCAGTTGCGACAAGGCTACTTTGTTTCTCTCAAAAAAGCGTTTGGTTTGATGTGGAATGTGAATGATGCCTTGCAGTAATTGACTTGCCGTCACCGTAAGCCATCGTAAGACTTCTCTGAGACTGGCTTCTAAGACACAATCACGTAATTGTGGATTTTTTTCGCGACTGATGCCGTACAAGGCATGAATCAATTTGACGGTAAGATGTGACTGAAGGCACCTCATGTTGATGATGTTTGAGATGACCAAAAGTGCCCGAGTTTTTTTTATAGAATCTTTTTGTTGTTGTTAAGTCAACGGGGACGTGCCCCTCTTGGCAGCAGTAGTGAAACAGATGGGTACGAAATCACAAATAATTGGAAGTGGTGGGTTTAAAATCCATGAGCAAATAGGCGTGAGGGGTTTGAGTGGCATCGTCGTATGCATGAGTCAGCCAAGGTGTTCCTAACTGTTTGGATAACACTTGGAGTTTTATCTCTAGGGCTTTTAAACAAGACCACTTAATGAGCATTGAGACTGATGGTGTGATGGGCCTTACTTTGTTGAAACAAATTTTGGGTGATGTAAATGACACTGGCATTACGATGATGCCCTTTGCGCGTAAACCACAGTTTAATTTCTTCTTCATCTTCTCCTAACATGTTGTCGAGATGACCAGATGGGTTTGACTAGGATCAGACACGATCCCGTCGTCTTCGCCAGTAATGCCTTCCACAAACACGATGGAATCACCTTGACTTTTTCGCAGGAGGTTGTACGCCGATTGCCACTCTTCGTACACCACACGATACATTAAGGTGGACGATCGATCAAATGATGTTTATGTTCGATCAAACGTTTGACAAATTCGGTTTTGCCTAAACCACTGGGTTCAGCAATTAACATGATAAAGGGATGGCGAAGATACAAGGCCTCCCAACTGGCACGCTCTAAGATTTCGTCGATGACTTTGAAAGTGGAAGAAGAGGGAGCAGAGACAGCAGAGGTAGCCATAGTGTAGGGAATGTCACTTTTGAAACGAAGAGAGACAAGACAAGAGTTTTTATACATTTTTTCAGGACGTTTATTGCAAAAATTTTTTTTAAAAAATGGAACACGAAAGACAAAAATACATAAAAGCCAAAGTGTTCAGAACATGGAAAAAAGATACACATCAAAACGATCAAAGTAGTATATAAACAAGTCACTGTACAACATGTTAGGGACAGTTTGTAATGTTCTTAGAGTCTCTACATTGCTAGACACAGTCACATAGGGGTCCTCCCGGAATGGCTTTTCTGGGATGTCCACGTCGATGACAGTCCTGTCCTGAAAGGGGTGGTTATGCTCGGTGTCAGGTTCTTCTTCTGGTACTGTGACTAACACAGGTTTAAAAGTTAATGTTTGCACTGGACGTTTGACTTTATGATCACAACTCTTGGGCATAGCTTGCCACTTCTTTTGTCCAAGCCTCGAAACGAAGACTTTTCCTGTCACGTACATCGAACCAGTGAGTGTGTAAGTAATAAGCTACACAAACATTGTCATAAAAGTTGACGAATCTTGTTTTCCGTAGAGGTAGAGAAGTATCGAAATGAAAGAGCAGGGCTTTAAACAGAATGAGTCACTCGTGTACATTCAGTGGTACGACTCTCATGTTTTTGGTGGTACTGTGAGGTACAGATCGTAAAGAACCCGCAAGGAATCAGCTGGTAAACGAAATCTCAGCAAGCATGTCACCAACAGACACACCACACGACGGCCCCAATTCAATGGGAACAATTCTCGTAATAAGTGTTGGTAATCCTCCACAGTCTGAATACTGTCATTGACTTCCTTCCATGGAATCTGTTACATCACTAGTGATAAAGGTCGTGGCATGGTAACCAGTTTTTATACCTCTTTTTGTCGGAGGTAATAAGTGTAGTTTTTGTACAGAACTGATCATACTCCGTCGGCGTATCCAAATAGTTTAGTCACTAGTTCACACACTACACACCGCACAGAATTTTCCTCTACAGACAAAATTTAATAGCGTAAAGAATTTTGGTACTCCTCTAACTCTTCCTATGGAATTCGATGTAGTATGGCCACCTTGTAAGTAGCAGGATGAGTAGCCACCAAAGCCTTCTGGTCCTCGTCCAGTTGAACAATGTCTGACCGTTTGAAGGTTTTCAAATGAATCAGTTCTCTTCTACCATTCAGGTACCAGTGGTTCCAACATCGGTGATGTAACGGATGCAATTGTTCTTTGCGTTTCACTTGTATTTTGACCAACTCTCGGTAAATGCGTTCTGTCGACTCCACAGGCAAACCACTAATGTTCTCTTGTAAAGTATCCATCCAGAGATTACCGGGGTCGTCCCTCTACAGGTAGGTAGTGACAGTGCGGAGACCCTCGAGCATGTTCTAGGTAGGCCGAATCTTTCTGTACAAACTGGTGAAGTGACACACCGCAACTGAAGCATTTGACTTCAAGACCTTCGCCCAAATAGATAAATCCAGCTCTGGCTAATTCTTCGGGGGTAGGTCCTCCCAGATATTTAGGCCACTTTCCTTGGAACGTTTGGAATCGACTTTCAAAGTCGCAGTATTCAGGCAAACGCACAGGGAAGGAATATTCTTCTTTCACAGGTTCATTTCGATGAGGTTACGGTGAAACCCGCAGTAGTTTCCTCAGGCATAGATGACATCCGTAGGGTGGTAGTCGCACGGTTTCACGTGAAGGATGACATTGACAATGAAAACCAGTAAAGTGATAAGGTGTACGATAACGAGTGGCATTGCTTTCTCATCCGTCAGGTTTGACACGCACAGCATCAGTAGGTGTGGTAGTAGTAGTCATAGCAAAGTTCCCATGATGTGATACTGAATCGCTGAGGTCACAGCGTACGGCATCCCTGCAATCGCAAGGCACAGCATCGCACTCCACTTCAGAATCACCGAACTTGAATGGTGTTGTCTGTTTAAAAGAATTCATCTTTCTCGCTTGGTGTTGGTAGTTACAATGAAATATCGGTCTTGCACGCTGTCCCTTTTTACACTAGTCGTAATGAAGTCTCGAGCTTGTACATCTTTCCTTTCTTATGCCTAGTTTTGGAAGTCATCCTTTTTTTCTTCCTGGAAAACGGTACTACCTTCTCTAAGGTACCGCCATACCTGTACCGTAGTGTAATGTGTGGAAAGGCCATATAAAGGAAAGGACAATGCGGAGACCATCGAGTATGTTCCAGAATAGCTTAATCTTTATAGATACATCGATCCATACGCAACCTCAGACCACAACTGAAACACTGTAAATCGTATCCCAATCCAGTCTCAGGTCCCAAGTAGACAAATCCTGTTCTAGCTAAAACATTTGAAGTAGGTAATCCTTCCCTATCCGTAGACCATTTTTGAAACGTTTCCAATCGGCTGGCACAATTACAATAGTCATGCAAGAAGACAGAAAAATAGTGTGCTTTGAACTTGGAGTTTTCAGTAGGTCTATCACTCAATTCCTGCTGTGTCGAAGTCATCCTTCTAGTTGGTGGCCATCGTCTCTGAACCATTTTTTATACCAGTGTGTCCGTAAGGTAAAGTGAAGTGGTTGGGAAGTCGCACTCGCTTCAGGTACACGATTTGATACACTTTCTAAAGGCCGACTGACGATTTGGTGTGTGGCTAAACTTACAATCTGGTGAGGTTTGTAGGTCGTCACTTTAAAATCTTGATCCTCTCCTGACTGCAAGGCTTCTTACAACACCCTAAAGTTCACCACTTGACTGGTGCGATAATTGAGAGTCAATCCTTGCACTTTACACTCCGTGTGCACTTCTACTTGGGGGTCCCGGTATTCGCAGACGTAATTTTTGGGACCACCACTAGAAAAACATAGAATCTCCTCTTCGGGGTGCTCGTCGGTCCAGGCTCCTAAACGGTCACCTTCGACGTTAAGGTGTCGCTGACGCAGGAGATCGATGTAGATGCAACTGTCCGTGTCAAAATACAGCACACGATCTCCTAATTGGTGTAACGCTTCGTACAATTTTAAGCGAGCATCGGCTGTCACGTAAGCCGAAATGATGACATTTCCAAATTCGTCGGCTTCTACAAAGTCCAGTTCTTCTTCGTAATTGATCAGGATCAAGTCCTCACGAACGACGTCCACGTTTTTCATGGTTTGGGTTTTGTCGCGAAACATCTGGAAGTAGCGGGAAGGATCGAACAAATACTCCGTCTTGGGTAAACATGGGCGTTTGTGCCATTTTGCCCCACAATCAATTTAACATCACTTTGGCAAACGATCGCCTTCCCTCGTTTTTCTCCACCCGGTCTAAAGGCCTTCCTGCTCCAAGTATTTCTCTTTGAATTTCTCTTGGTCTTCAGAAGTGTGGCACCAGGAAGGATAGCCGCTGTCTTCTTGTTTCAGTTTCACAAAGGCATCCACGTAGACTGCGAAAATACCTTTCTGAGTCTCGTCACCCTTGTGGTATTTTTCTGTCTTGGGAAATCGGTAAATTTCGTACACTTCTAACAATTGCTGTCCCAAGTCCAAAGCTTTGAACAATTCCACGCTGACCCACCTTCTTGACGGGGAGCGTTCTTCCTGGGTGCGTTGACAAGGTTGGTCTTGGTTGCACGTTTCGGCACACGTACGGCACAAGGGAAACATCAGTTTTCCTTGGGAATGGTGAGGTAAAGCGGGACATGTCCGCGGGAGGCAAGTCTTTGCACTTGATCAATCCTTCGTATTGTCGAATGTTGTCCAGGTCGATGTGTTCCGTCAGCAATTGTGGGTGCCCTGCAGAAAAGTGACAATATTTGCACACGTAAGAATACAGCGAACACACGTCCAAGTATTTGATTTCATTTTCCTTTCTCCTCGTCGGCGTGGTACAGCAAACTGGTGGCATTCGCTCACCCTCCGTACAAGCTGTCCCGCGGGTTCAGTGGGTCCACCAGCTTCTAACTTTCCACGATGCGTTTAAATTCGGGATCGGTTCTCAAACGGTGATCGTAATTGTGTTCCCACATTTCCACCATTTGGTGTCCTTGCTGTTCTAACTTCAGGCGCCGCTGACAAGTGGCCTCGTACAAGTCTCTCCGTGGTACGTTGTAACAACTGATTTTTAGTGTCACGTTCAGGGTAACAGGTCGGACATCCGTGAAATAAGCAACCGTTAAACTCGTACACGATCTTAGGGTTTCCTAAGTCCCAGACATCCACCGAATACGTTTCGATGGTCTTTACACCTCCTCCGTTTCCGGCATGTTGGATCCATTTGTCTTCCTTGTCGCTCAAATAATGTAGCCAGCGTATGACTTGGACCTAGTATTGATGTTTGATAAAGTTCGTTGTTTTATTTGAGGGCGGATGACAGCTAGGGTCTTCTCGGGCATGAATCGTTTGCGATACACTAAGGAACACGCTTTGGCAATGGTGCAGGCTTTTTTTTCAAAGGATCGATCCATCCGTGCTCCATGAACAATTATCGAAATTTTCCACAGCAGCACCATAAAATGTCCACGTCAGAATGACAATACTTTAACATTTCTTCCTGAAAGTCGAAAGAGTCCGAGGCGTGAGTGTGGTACCATGCGCAGAAAGCTTCTTGTTGTTCGGTGCGCATGTTGACGGGGTCGTAGAAGTGTGCATCAGGCAAATGGGGTAGAACGGCGTGTTGACTGGCTTCGGTATTGAAAAAGTGTGGAAAATAGCATTTGGCCATTTCTGTCATTATAAATGTTTTAGGCATTCGACTCAAAGACATGGCCAAGTAACTCATCGAATCTTTAAACTGCACTTGTCCCACTTGCATGGAAATGATTTTGGCTCCATTCAAAGTGACTTTAGGACGTTCGGTGCTTTGTTCCGTACAGTATTTGAGAAGAAACTGTCCATCGTATCCCGAGAAATCATGAGTTATCACCGTGGCATAGCGATGGCAATCTCCGTAACGTTCGATGACCTCTCTACGCCACGTCTCGTCGATGGGGTCTAAAATCCATTGGGCGAAATAGGCCAACGTGCTCGGTCCTCGAAAGATTTTTTCACGTCCTCCAGGAATCTTGCTGCAGTGCGGGCAATGACGAAAGATAGGTTCTTGGATGCACTTCTCTCACGCTCGATGAGCCACGCAGAAATTAAGAATATGAATGCCAGTCTCTTGCATGCATTCGAAATCGAAAAAGATGAAATTCCCTTTCTTCTTCTGGACATCTTCCTCCTCCTCTTCCTGTGGGGGTTGATATTTTTGAATGTAGCATTCATGTTCCAAGTCTACAATTTGGTGACAAATGTGACATCGCTTCTTTCCTGGGCATAGGTGTGCCTTGGCACTATTGGTACGTATGCCTTGTCCACAAGTAGGGCACAATTTCAGGAGTTGACAAGCACTTTTTTCGCTGTAAACCTTGCGTCTTCAGATGTTGTTGGTAACAGGTTGGGTTGAACAAAGTGCGCTGACAAGCTGGGCATTGCACTCGTTTTTGTCTTTCATCAAGACAGGGTTCAGAGGCCAAACCAAACATCCTGAGCATTTCGATCCACAATGCTTGTGTTGCTCTCGATTGTTACAGCCATAATTACATTTCGCACAATAATATCTGTATCCCAGGAATCCTGTGATACTGGTGATGCCATCGAAAAGCTCATCGTGATGATAGACGTGAATGTATTTTACGTTTTGAAATCTTTGCCTAGAAACAACAGAGGTCCACGCACTTCTTGAGGGTGCACTTTCAAGGTGTAGCGTGGAGCCAAGACGTCTTGCACTTTTTGCATTTTAGGAATGCCACAGGGGTCTTTGGAAATCCTCGCTTGCTGTAACAGGAGTTCTGCTTCTCTTCGTTGTTTGGTTCGGTCCGATCATTGAATAGTTTTCCAGGCTCTTTTCCATTCTGCCGTGCCGTTCTTGTTGGCATACGTTCGTCCTACGACGATGGCACAGGCTAAGCACATCTGGTCTTCAGGGTTGTTAATTTGGACGAGACTCTTTTTCGTGCTGCGAAGGTCGTCCACCAATAACACCTTTCTGCGTCCGGTCCCTTTGGGAAGAGACACGTGGGCCATGTACAGTGTCGCTTTTCCATCGGTGATGTGAAACTTGTCGATGGTCTGCTGTACGTGTTGAATCTTGTCGGTGACTTTGGAGGGTGTCAGTTCTGATGGTCTGCTAATTTCGATGCAAACGGGGAACTTCAGACTGTCGTGATAAATGGAAAGTGTCAAGCGATCGTCTTCGTTTATTCGACATTGCCGTTTCAGTGTGGTTAACAAAGAATCCCAAAAATCGGTGATGCACCCCTCTGCTTTCTCCAGCGGTACATCGGACTTGAAAACTTTAAACTTCACCATCTACGTGCAGGCCGTGGTTCTAAATATTCTCGAGGAGCGTTTATCCGTCTCTCGAATGTGGTAATACGTTTCGGGTGATAGTGATGACCTTTGGTTTGACGCAGACTCTCTGGGTCTGGATTCTAGCTCGCTCTTGTCATCTTCGAAATCGCTGGCATGAATTTGAGCCAAGACTTCAGCTATTGTGTCTTCCCTATATAAAGGGTCAGTGTCTTCCCTCAATGTATTCATTTCACTCTCAATCCTACCAGAAAGATGGAAGAGCCAACACAGATGGAACTTTTGATCAAAGCTTTGCGAGGTGTCATACGAATGTTTTCTTCAGAGAAGGCGACGGACTACTCCCCCTCCTTTCGAGATAAAAGTCAACATACTTGCTATATCTGTCAGACGAAAGGTCATACGTCTTCTGAATATCCACAACGTCAAAGCAAAACAGGTGTCAGAAGAGACTAAAGTCAAGATACCTGTTATCGTTGTCAAGAGAAAGGACGTTGGTCTTCATACTGCCCTAAGAAACAACAGAAGCAGGAGGTAGAGAGCGGTTCAGAACAGAAAGAAGAGGAAGAAGCCGGACACGTACAGAAAGAGAAGAGAAGAAGACGAGAAGAAAGTGAGGAAGAAGAAAAAAACCTGTGACAGTGAAGAAATTCAAAAAAAGAAGAGAAGACACAGAAGAAGTCAATGAACTTTTTAAAGTGTGTTGTGACATTGGATTGAAAAATTTACCAGAATAGACCAGAAAGAAAAACGTAAGTGTCTCTTGGTTTTGATTTTTTATCATAAGAACCTACACTCCTGCACTAACACACGTCCATCATTGGGAAAAAAGGGATTTTGAGTTTTAATTGGTTTTAGCAAACATTGAGTATTCTCTTTTCGAACGAGGTGAGTGGCCCTGAAAAAAACCGTTGGGTGTTTGTTTTTTAAAACAACAAACTCAGGACTGGGAAGTAATGAGCTTTAACTGCCTTATCCCTTTGTCACGGGCAAGGCCTACTTCTGGACCTACTGCTATCGATGATTTGGTAGAAATCACTAGCGTTGGCATCTCAGGCGTAGTAGGTGCGTTGACAGGGTTGGAATGTTTGACTCGGGAAGGTTTTTTTCTCTCGCGTCGTATTAATGAAGTCTGATACATTTGTTTCAGACTCCTTAACACTGCCAAAATGTCTAAGAGTACCGTCGCCCTTCGACTTTCACTGTCATCCTTTCCTAGACATTGTTTCTTCTCTGCTTCTTCCTGTCGTTTCCTTATTGCCTCTTCTTCTTCTCGAAGTAGGGTCGTGTTTGCTTTGGTAGCCGCTGCTATACCATCACTTCTCGTCTCCACGGCCGGTTTACCCCAATTCATCGTCTTCTTAGTTTCAGTCATGTTCTAACAATGTCGCATTGATTCACAGCGCAGAGACGCTAGCGCACCTATATAGGGAATGTGACGTCACATGTAGCTCTCTTCGGATTGGAAGATAGACTCCGTATTGTGAATTTTGTAACGCGTTTTAGGATTGGTGAAAGAACTCAATCTGTTTCGAACCGCTGCTCCACTATAAATAACCGCGGTTCACCTCATTCCCTTCATCTGTTCTCGTCACAAGATGTCGACTAATGTAGAATCGTTTACCCTCCTATCGTCGATACTGTTCAACCCGGTCTATCCCATGTATGTCAGATCATCATGGGCAATTAACCAGATGACTGATACAGCCCTTAGGAAACGAAAGATCTATGTGGAGAGACAAGGCTGTCTGAAGCGAGTCTTAATCTACTGTCCAGAGGTCAGATGAAATTTGAGGAAGAGAAGACGATTTGTGCAATGCCCTCTATGTTAACTGAATGGTGTTAACAAAAACAAAAAACAAAGGTCCTTTTCAGGGCCACACCATTGTCTCGAAAGATTTACTCTGTTTGCCATATTGATGTATTTGTGTGTGTGTGTGCTTGTGTGTGTGTGTGTTTGTGTGTGTGTGCAATCGTACGTTTGTATGTATGTGTATATGTGTTTGTATGTGTGTATGTGTGCAGTGTCTCTATGTCTATGTCACTATTTGTCCCTACAGTAACGTGTATTCAGGTTAGCCCCTTGCCACACTGTTCCACCCAATTGAGGTCAGCCACTTGCAACAATGTTGTCAGTGTCCAGTACCGTGACGTCACCCCTGTTCCATTTCCCTTGTCGCTAAAGTGGCCCAATACTTTTTGTCGCTATTCTTGTTGTCGCCAGTTTTCATATACCCATTGTTAACCCTAAAGTACCATTGTCGCTAAAGTGGCCCCATTCACTACTTTCATTTATTTGACGGGTTAATTTTTTGATCTTTTTTCAAATTGAAATACAATGATTCTATTTCAAATCAGCGATCTCTTTTGATTCTACTCTTCCTTTATTTCAGTAGTTCAGCAATTTGATTAGGAGTCAGCAACCATCCTACTGCTGTGACTGACCATTTAAATGCTACCCTCTGTTGGCAAACATGTTACTCAGTGTTAAAGGTCATCGGATTTAGCGATATGTCGAAGTTGGCTTGATTGTGTACTTCAGCTTCTTGCTGTTTTATAGAATACATTTTTTCCTTTATAAATATGTAACCTAAGGCAAAAATTATTCAATGAGCACTCCAATGCAAAATTACACAACTCTGAATTATGGCGATATCCTGGAATAATCATTATCGGTGCAAATGCAAAGTTCCGCCTCAAGGTGAAAGTAGTTGACGCAGAGAGAGAGAGAGAGAGAGAGAGAGAGAGAGAGAGAGAGAGAGAGAGATATGTATACCAAGTGAAGGTTCCCATAAAGCCAGTGGGTGTCCATTGGTCCAGGAACGTCTTTGAAAACCTTCTTGATGTATTGATACCAGAAAAAGAACCGTACCACTCTGTAAATAATGTATCCAACTAAAACGGTCACACCGACATTCAGCGACCCCGTAATAGTCCAACCTCTAGGGAACAAATTAGACATATTTAGGAGGCTAAGAAGAACCATATCGGCTAGCCACTTTGGAATTCCTTCCCTATTAACTATATGTCACATGATGAGCCTATTTTTTAACACGCGTTATCACACAAGTTAGAAAGTCAATGACTGACACACCTATGGAAATAGAACAGATAAATGTACAAATAGGCGATTTCTTCGCTGGCGTGAATGTCTGAATGTCATTCGTGTCTGATTCAGTCAGAATCACTAATAGGTTTATGTATAAAAGGCAGCAGGAAATACCTACATAGATACATACAGACAGACAATAAGACAGACAGATAGTCAGTCAGACAGATGCAAACTAACAACTAACTGTCTTGCATATATTTCAAACATGTAATCAGCATCCACCAACATTCAGAAAAGGAAAATTTAGAATTCATGAAGATTAATTTGCAAGTTTGGAGGGCTTAAAAATGACTAATAAAAAGTAATAAAAAAATATCAAATTAACACTTTCAATTTTCGTCTTTTGTGCCTCGTGGAAAATCTTGCAAATGTTGTTGACGTTGTTATTGTTGTTACGGGATTTAACGTCATTTTTCACCACAAGATAGGCTAAAACAAGGCGGCCAGTATAATTGGTGGAGGAAGAAACAGGGAAAACCCGGGAACGAACCACTGACCCACGAGTAGCTACTAGCAAGCTTTCTCACTTATCCACATTGGTCGAGCCGTCACTCGAACCCAAGCAGACAGTTGAGATGGCAGTGCTCCGTAACGGTCAGCACTTTAGACGATTCAGCCACGTTGAAAATACGATCGTGATGTTCTATATATATATAAATGGGGAAAGAACCGGTAATTGAAAATATTTAATTATCGATCCTTTCTGCATTTAGTACCACCGTGCTGTATTGTTTATAACTCGGTCCGAGATTAATTTTATAATGCCTTTAAAACAACCCAAACCAACCAATTTTGACTAGCCAGACAGGGACGCCCGCCGAGTTATTTTCGAGGTGGGGGACATGTAGTGGCGAGCTAATAAGTTTTATGGAAGTAGGACAAAATATGTTTAGAGGTGAAATGGGGTGTGCGTATGTGTGAAGCGCCCCCTCACCTTGCCCCTTGCTACCAGAAATCAATTTTATACATTATCTGATAGGTGAATTATGCAGATAAAATTATGACATGAGAAAGTGTTTACTTGGAAAAAGATAACATATTTGATGATAACAAGCTGTACCTTTTTCGTTCACATTCGTAAATCAATCAACATATGAGTATTTATAAATAAAAACCCTAACGATCATTATTTAGGGTTTTAAATAAGTATGATACGAACGTCAAATTTTGATCAACTTTTTGTTCAGTCAGCCTAAAAAAAGGTATAAAAGTTGTATGCTAGTGTATGAAAGGAAAGAAATATGAATTAGGCTGGGGGGCTTGACTGTAAGGTCGTGACTATGATATGCCTATTGGTGGTTTTCCCCCTATTTTTGTGTCAATTTTTAATCGAGGAAGCGAATAGGCTATTTTAATAAAGACAGTGTTAATACTGAAAATCACATTTCAATGCATGAGTCAAGTATTTATATGTGAAGAGCATTCAACTTGTACCAGTCATATAAGCAATGATTAAACTCTCTCTCTCTCTCTCTCTCTCTCTCTCTCTCTCTCTCTCTCTCTCTCTCTCTCTGCCAAATTGGAGATGGCAAGCGTCAAACTGGAGATGGAATGCGTGTAAATATTACGCCCCTTTGGAAAACAAGCGACCTTTACATTAGAGAATGAGTCAGTTACCATCTGTTTACTATGTCGCCTGATGAGTCCCAGTTTCTAACATATATTTGTATATCAGACAGTTCAAAAAGTAGAATGATTGACACACCTAAGAATGTAGAACGGTTAAATGTACAAATAAACGATTTCTTCGCCGGTATGAATGTCCTTCCTGTCTGATTCAGTCAAAAGTACTATTATGTTTCTGTGCAGAAAGTAAAAAAGACATACATACATACATACATACATACATACATACATACATACATACATACATACAGACAGACAGATGGAAGCATAGAAAGACTGGGTAACATTCATTCGTGTATCCGAACATTTATTTCGCTTCCTCACAAATTCAGAATAAGAGACTTAAGGTCGAATTTATGTAAGATTTATTTACAGATTCGGAGAGGTTGAAACTAGCTGATTTTGACCTAAATAATTTGTAGGGTCTGTTAAGACTCAGTAGTCAGATTCTATGGGGCCTATTTGCAAGTGACGCATTCGCACTGCACCTCTCAGGTCCCCCTGTTCAATCTTATGTAATGAAATTATGCTCACGCATTCAAGGTTGGTGGTTTACTTCTATTTACCCGTGTTCATTCGCCTTTAAAATATTCAAACACCACTATACGCAAATTTCTAAGCCTTCGAGCATATCACATAACTTGTTACAACTTTATTGTGCAATCAGTTAAATAAAATATAAATTCACTACTCTTGACCATTTCCTTGAACTTATTCTATATCTCCTTGGGGGCGATAGCATAGTCATGTGGGTTATGTCAGTTGTGGAAGGCAGCTAGGCATATTATGCCGTTGTTGACGCCATAGCAGTAGTAACATGAGAGAAATGGGGGACAAAGAACCTCTTGGGGAACAAGGGGTATTGAACATGAGAGAGCCTATCGGGGATACTTCCGTAAGTGCTTCTATAGGTAGGCTAAGTATGACAAATCCTGTGTTAAATTTCTCCACAGGTTTATATTGTGGGAAGGAGTATATAAGGAAATAGAAGAATTTATAGGGACAAAACGGGTTTATAGGGACGTCTATTCCTGTATCCTGGGCGTCTTTGCTGTCTTCTTTCATGTACTTGATTTTTGTCTCAGATCAGTAAGACCGTAGTTCTTTCTGCTGTTCTCTTAGGCTCCAACCTGCTGCGACTGTAAGGTCAAGGCCCTTCATTTCGCTAAGAGCGAGCTCTGGGATCACTTCCGTCGCTTGCTCCATCGGTAATGCTATGCTGCTTGTTGCTCTGTTGGATGTGGACTATGGTAAGGCTGAAGAGTTCATTGCTTTATATGCTTGAAGTACGAACGTGAAGGAAAACGTCACCTCACACAAAATATATATCACATATAAGACCAAAAAATTTCCAATTGAAACCATATAGCGTGGACTTTAAAGAAAATCTCTCAATTTTTTTTACATACAAATACACTGTTAGATACAAACACACTATTTAAAAAAAGGCACACATGGGAGAAGGGAAACATTTTAAAGACAACGACAAACACATCCATGCACCAAACTTGCCAAGCACACAGTATCACACAGACAAGGGTAGTGAGTGTTTACAGACACACCGTTAAACCCTCACATACGAATACACCTTGGAGAAGACAAATACATACATAAACAAACAAACACATACAGACAAAAACACCTTTGGCAAAATGATGAGTCTCTTTTCTATAGTTCCGGTCAGCTCTGAGAAAGGGATTTGGTTTTTCATCCATTGCGCCTGGTTAATGCCCACATCTTCCTGGCCAAGCTCCACAAACACATCGCTGCCACCAGCGGTCTTCATCAATAGGTGATCTGATTGTAAGTTCGGGATTAAGTACTGTTAATGTTAACACTAACAATAACTTTCGAAGTTGTAAGTTGTCAAGCTTTAGTCAAGCCAAGGACGAGAGGACGAGTGGTTGTCCTGTGTCCTGTTACAAAATTTGTCTCTTATTATATGTTTATCTATGGAGTCATCTATTAAAGCATACTACTGTCAGTGTTTTTACTCATTTTGATATCAAGCTTGCATGAGGCACCCACGTTTATTTAGCAAAGAAGTAAGTGGTGTAGTAGATAAGTGCATTGTCATGACAACGGGTGACGAAACCCACCATCTTTTCTTTGAGAAATACTTTTAACTGTCTTTAGAAAGGCTTGGCGATAGTATCAAATAAGTTAAATAAATATTGTGTTCATTTGTAAAACTTTTATTCAATTTACTGTTACAACATTTCAATCCTTCTATGCATTTAAACAAATATCTGTAAAACGGACAACGAAAAATATTTGGAAAATTTAGTAGAAAGCTTGAAGATTTACAATAAAGATCTTTACAGAATAAGAAAAGAAATACGAATAAGGGTTCTTATTGACAAAAGTGAATCGTATAAATCCATTGATATATAGAGGATCTCAAATGGGTAACGATTTAATGATTCGTATAAATCCATTGATATAAAGTTATCTAGCGCGTTCCATTTTAAAAGCGAATTTCACACAGCCGGGTTTTCAACTGAATTTCACAGCAAGATTTTCAAAATAAATTTCACATCCCGGTTTTCAACATGAAATTTTTGCAAGGTTTCAAACTGATTTATCTGGTCGTTTGGAAACTGAATTTTTAGACCATACGTGTTGTTTATATTCCAACAAATTTGTTGTCATTTCTATTTATATGGCATTAAGACCATCTTTTTAAACAAAATTCGGACAAAGCAAACCTTGATCCATATGTACTGCACTTATGTTACGGCTTGGTGAAAATAACGAAGTTGTTTTCTTCAATACATATGATTATCTTTTGGATATACGAAGCATGATTCCATTATCGGACCTCATCACAGCTGCCACTTTCTTTTTCGGCCTATGGTCTGGATCTAGTTCAAATTTGTATCTGAAATCATATGGAAATACCGTATTACTGCGCATGTCTGACGCCATCTTGACTACAAGTAAAGAAATGCTACAACGTCTTCTTTAATTGCCTACAAGAATGATCTGACGGTTGTGACCAGCAACATGAGCTTCCACCATGACTCATATAGTTTGATGACTTTGTCTCAGCTGAACTCTAAACAGAAATCCCATCCTTTAATAAGAACCAAGGTTACTAATACACCTTGAAGAACATAAAGGCGAACCAATTTTATGGCCTGGGGACGAAAATACACCCCTGTCCGTTTGATCTTTCATAAAATCTTTTTTAGGGCCGACTCAGGAAAAGTGTAAGGCCCGCTTAAACTTTAACCAGATCAGCGATATTACACAACTACAATCAATTCGTCAAAACGGCCTATCAGTGATATTACACAACTACAATCAATTTGTCAAAACGGCCTATCAGTGATGTCACACAACCATAATCAAGCCGTCAACACGGCCTATCAATATTCACAGTCAGATATTTAAATGGTCAGAGCATCCACAAAATACAGCCTAAGTCATTTTTGTCTCAATCTTTGCTCCCAAGTGTACACAGTCATGTTTTCGAATGACTTATATGCTCTAGACATGCATAGTGCTTGACTCTCAAAGAGAGGGAATAGTTTGCCACAATAATTTTAAATTATTTTCGTTTTCTTTCATCGGATTATGTGAATTAACTCCAAGACAATCCGCTAGAAGACTACTCTTGACTCCATAGACACGTCCTGCCAAACTGACAGCGAGAGAATCATGTTGAATATTGCATATTCGCCGTCATGTCTGAGACAGGTATTTAACCTGTGCAAAGAATGTTGGTAAACTTTATGTTTCTTGGCTTAATCTCTTAAAGAACGGATGTAGATAAATGGAATTCCGAATACAAATACTGGTTACAAAATATGTGCAATTTTTTCCATGCCATTGGATGAAGATGCAAGCATTGAGATAAGTGCAGGTGTTTGCCGTTAAGTCTACATCGAAAAAAGAATGAAAGAAAGCACAAGACAATTCTTTTTTTATAACACTCTTAAGGTATACAAGGATCTCCAGAATGATCTTCCATTACTACATTTACTTTAATGCCTTCATGTGTGTTTGTACGCGAGTGTATTTGTGCACGTTTCTTCATTTGTTGATAAATAAGTGTTGAACTTATTGATTACGAAAGTATATTTAAAAAAAACAAACACCTACTATACCTGTGAACAAGTTTAGCAAGGATGACCTTTTCTTCGTTCATGGCAAAATGCTGCCCAATACAGTTCCTGAGAATAAACGATATTGTTAAGTCTTCGCACAAGCTTAAATCACAGTAATTCATGATTTGCAAAATTGTGTTCTTCAAGAGTAGGATATAGTGGATATAGTTAAGTACAGGCATGAAACTGACCAGAACTTATTGCCACATTAGATTAATCTACTTTAAAATCCAGTCAGCACAAATAACAACTTACTAATTACGTAATACGCATAATATTTGCCTATTTCTCAGAAATGGGCCATTCTGAGTGGGATTTAACATGACTATGAAACAATCGTTTATAAAGAATTTTCCACACGTACCAAAATTATTGTCTATATATTTGTTGTTTGCTATTAAGTGCATTTCCTCTAAAATAGTAGCAATGATAAATATAGTTTTGAATTAGGCCAATGACAATGAAAAAAGTAAGAGAAACAAAACGTAAGAGAAACAGATTACTCATGCACGGACTATTCATTATATCCGCATCCTTACCTTGGCCCAGCAGAAAATGGCACAAATTGGTAAGAGTCCATCTTTGCAGTATTTTCCTTGGAAAACCTCTGTGGAATGAATTCCATTGGCTTCTCCCACACTGTTTCATTGTGGTGCAGCCCAAACATTTGGATAGATACACAGGTTCCTGCGGGAAAAGTTTTTCCTTCCAATTCGAAGTCCTTGGTAAACTGTCTCTGAATGAAGGGAACTGGACAGTGATCGCGCATGCCCTCCTTAATGACCATTGTCAAGTATTCCAGCTTGTTTAGATCATTCCTGTTTAAGTCAAAGAAAGATGTCATCAACAACAATGTTAACACTGAATGCTAATCTTGCAAAAGAAGGGCTAACTACTGATTGAAATCAACGTAAGTTGCACAAACAATTATATTAAAACTACACTTATAATAAATGTCAGTTAAAATGTGCACATGTCCGCTTCACAGATTTGAGAAAAACTAATACTTGATGTAAATCATGGAAGGGATGGGGGGGGGGGGCTATGACGACGGGGATGGCTAAAATTGCTGCATCCCTCTTTTTCCTGTGAAGCATCTCTGAATTCAGAAAAACACTTTATAAGCAATTAGATTAATAATAAATTAATAATTAATAATTCTTTTTTGTCACCTAAACGTGCTATGTGATCGACACAAAGCAGTGTGATACCTATTAGCTACAAACTAGATGGTTTACTAACTGAACGTTTAAGACTCGAACCAACTATAATGAAGAAAATATCAGCTCTGAAGTCAGCATTTATGTACGAAGTTTTGAATGTCTGAAAGTTTCTCCATTTAGCTTGACTGAATTTCCTTGCATCTGCAAATTCAAACGGAGGAAAAACAAATAAGTGACAAGTCACTGGCAGCAAAACATATTCCTGCTTTAATAAAATCATGAATTATGATTGGTTTAATATGACACCAGCGCTCAGCAGTAATGCAGAGGGTTGTCTTCCTCACGGTGATTTCAGCATCGTAAACAAAGTCTTGTGCTCGCATACGTCTGAAATGTTTAGAGAACGGTATGAAAGTAATAAAAAATACACGTTTTTTGCTCAATACATTGTTTGACTGAGCGGTAAAATATAGACACTGCCCTTCGGTTAGCGTCGACAAATATGATATTTAACAGCTACATAAAATAATGTATTGCACTCAGAAAAGTATTGATTTTCTTTCTCGTTGACAAGATATGTCAAAACTTAAGAACACAGCCAGTCATAATAGCAAAATAATGACAACTAGATAATCGGCAGCAAAACAATAAGAAGGTCACGTGGATTACACACTTTAGGAATATCAGATAACTACGTATTCAGTTTTATTCCAAGATGACCAATTTTGATCGTTTAGTGGTTTCTACAAAGCATAGATTTCAAGACCCAAGGTAAACTGATCTGTCTGTAAAGAAGATATAACTCGTCTTTCAGAGGTATAATGACGAATTGCAGTACCCATTACACATTTTCGCCATGATCCGCTGTATCTTTTGTATATGATGTGTTCTCTCCATCTGTCTGCATAAAATTTATAATCACTTACATCGGCAGACATTACACAACTTAGACTGACCATTGCAAATCATCTGTATCCCTGCCTTCTAGGACACTGTCCAACTCCACCAGAACTTTTTGTTGTATGTCCTGATACTTGGCAAGCGAATATAGGATCCAAGAGATGGCGCTGGCTGTTGTATCATGACCTAAAAACAGTAATATAAATTTCAGGCAAGAAGAAAATTCTGCAGACCTGAGATTAATATTTCCATCCCACTAGCATTTATAATCTTGGAATAGTTCCTTTTCCTTGGTAAGCATACACAAGAATATAAATGAATAAATAGATAAAAGCAACAAAGTAAAGAAGAAATAATCCTGGTTGGTAAAAGCAGGCAAGTGAAGAACAAAGTAATTACTTTACTAAATTTCAGAGCTATTAGTTTTGTAAAACCTTTTCCACTATAATCTGATTTCTGTTTTATTGGCTATTACTTATACTCCGCTGTCATTTTGTTGAAACTGCGTATTTGTGCCAACATTCATATTAATTCTTATAATATTACCTCTTTTCTTTATACCAAGGCAAGAAGTAGTAAGAACATTGATTTTAGGAAAAGTAAAATACACCCTATGAGTGCAGATAAAGAAGACATTATCCGAAAAGTACTGCAAAAATTCAAATTGTGCACAAAATTATACACCTTCAAATAAAAACGTATCCACTTCATTCCGAATTTCGAGTTGGGTCATCCCTTTGCCATTTTCATCTTTTGCTGTCAGTAGAATATCCAAGAAATCAAGGTACTTCCTCGTTGAGGTTGTTGAATGCTCTTGTTTGTCCTATGAAATAATTTTCTTACCTTTGCGATTAAACATGGTCATATAAAAACTCGTATCAAATGTTAATCACAAGCAACTCATTATTAACATATAATGTAATAGATATCAGAAACCAAGTAAGCATCTTAAGAAACACAAGGAATAAAACATACACACACACTTTTGACGCAGTTGTCCTTCTTAATGGTAACTCCTACCGTGACCAGTGACCTATAAAATGAGTAGACGTATTTGACATACCGCATGTGGTGGTATGTATAAAGTGTAGCAAGCGGCCTTTATATGAGCCATATGCATATACAGTGTGTATGTGTGTGTATGTGTGTGGTGTATGTGCGTGTATGTGTGTGTCTGTGTGTGCAAGGTTGTCATACCAGACTAGCCCTTCTATTTTTGATAACATCTTCAGCTACGGAATGCACCAAGTCACAATTTCTTTTGAACCTCCGTCCTCTTGACGTCAGATAGAATATGATGTCTGGGTAAAGGTACGGTTTCCTGTTTTTGAAAGGTGAAGAAGATTAATCTATACCCAGATATGTTTGCTGCTGTTTTACTTTGCTTGTTTTTGGAGATTATAGGTGTCACGAGAATTACGGCACATCCTAAAAATTTCCAACTACAACCCACATTTTTTGGATATTATATAATATGCACACAAGCTTTGAAAAAATGGGTTGGATCATAAAATATGATTGGTTGAAACTAAAATAGTTGGCATGCATGTGTAGCATTGTAAAAATGTCACCCTTAATTTATACAAGTGCATTACATTAAATTGTGACAGTTGCATCCTTTGGATAAGCCAAGTGACGAAAGAGAAGAACTGAAATTTAGAGACATACCTTCCTCTGTAAGACCACGAATCGGACAAGTCGTGTACAGCCTGCACGTAGGGATGTGTTTCTCTGCAATTATATATATATATATATATATATATATATATATATATATATATATATACACACACACACACACGCACACACACAGAGAGAGAGAGAGAGAGAGAGAGAGAGAGAGAGAGAGAGAGTAGACCAATCTATGGAGATTTCGCGAAAATTAAACAAGCTTTAATCTGATATCGTTTTTGTGTATGGGTGGGTGTGTTTTGTGTAGATTATTCTAATGAGTGTACGAATACGTGTGTAGTTGTGCGTATGCATTTGTGTGCATTTATATATTTAAGAAAAAGAAACATACTGCAATGGATTGGCAGTGACCTGTGTATATGCCTACACTAAATTCTCTCGTCTTGCCCACTTTGATATATTTAAAATGTGCCACTTTCACCGATACGTTTGATATTGCTTTCCCGTATAAATTTTAGTCTCGATCTTTTTGCTATGGCTTAGATGTTGTAATAGTTTGAGACTGACTGCTATATAATTTAGAGTTTATATTTATAGACTGTGATCCTAATCCTTTTCCATTTTCCATATCAGAACTATTCAGCAGTTATTGAATATAGTGTGAAATGGCATAGATGTCCTTCCTGTCTCGAACGCAAACCATTTACAAAATTTGGTAAAGGCGTACGATAAAGGTCATTGTTCGAAAACAGTTTTCCTTCTTTCAGTCCCTGTAAGCTTGACCATTTGACTTTTTGCCCGAATTTTGCAAGTTTAATTCTAGCCGAGGAAATGCGAACCAGTTTCAAGATTTTTTAATGATAGATGGTGGAGAACTCCAGCTACTTTGCGGAAGAAAAATAAGGAACAGGATGACAGATGAAAATTCAACACAATATCCTGATTTGCTTAGCTCCAGTATGGATGAGACTGCGCAAGGAGGAGAGATCCTGTGCGTGATATTCCCACAGTAATGGTCAGTGCTGAAGCTTTTTAAGGATGACCTGAGGGAAGCGTTTCTTTTGTCCACCCTGAGATCGATTTCCCTCCTCTAACTCGCCGTAGAAGAATTTTGGTGCTCGCCTTCGGGGCATCCTGGAAACGTGTTCTGCCCATCTAATCTGTGATTACATCGGCAGAGTGTGGATATTTTAAATGCCTACCCGTGTGAGAACCAGCGACTGGGACCATGCCATCTTATCCTCTTTAGTTTCCTCAGGGAATCCAAGAAAAGATGGCACAACCTCTTGGCATGGTGTCTGTACGCTGTCTAGGTTTCGCATGCTTATGTACAATGGTTTTGTAAACGTTCAGCTTTTTAGACTGATGCTTCTGCGTCCAACAAATTTACGCGTAATCTGCCACAGCCCACAAATGCTTTAGCACCTCTGGCGTTGGTTTCAGGATCGATTTGGACTGCACGTGACAGCATGCAAGGTCAGATTTAGTTTGAGCTAAATTATACAATATAATACAAAATATAAAAATTGCATTCAAAATTTTGGTTTTTCACGCTGTTGTGGGAACGTTTCAAAGAAACATGTAGGGTGCATTTAAGATATGATTATATTTGAGCTTTAGGATTTTAAATTTATGACAATAGAAAATATTTTTCTTTCTTCTTAGAATTATTTCATAACTTAAACTGAATAATGTTGTATATTTTAACTTTAAAAATCATTATATTTTCTTACTCTGCAAATAATGTATTTCATGCAATGTTATTTTGTACTGTTAATGTGCTTTCTATACCTGTATTGTGTGTTTAACTTTTATCCATGATTGTAGATTGTAAGTTTAATTTGTAAACAACACATTAAGTATATAACTTTTGTCCCTGATTGTAGATTATACTTTAAGATAATGATCATGTGTAAAGAACGTCTTTGATTAGATCTGAGTTCAGGACATTGATTTTATCCTTGTTAAACTATGGTCTACCTTGTTCTTTTTTCAGGTACTTTGCTAAAATTAAATTTAACAGAACTGACCTTGTTTACGAATTTGAAAGAAATGTCCATTGGAAATGATCTAAGTTCGGGGCATTTTGTTGTCTCATAAGTCAGGTGACAGACTGAATATGAGGAAGACCAAGTAAACAATTATTCATTCCTATTTTAATATCAGTCTTTCTGGATTCACTTTTAGATGCGTTCCGATGTAATTTGAGACGAATTATATTTTTCAATTACTCACTTGAATTACAAATTGCTCGTTGACATTTTGGACCAAAGCACTATATTGGGATTATTGTGAATTCATTCAAAGATATTCTGGATTATATCATTGTGATACGTCAAGAATATGAACACTTGTTTCCAGATGTTCAAACACAAGCAAATAAAATCTACCATAATGTTGAAATTAGGGATTCTATATCTCTGAAACAGTGTCCTTAAAGAATGAGTCCTCTCAAGCAGGCTTATTTGAAAAAAGAAATTCGGTATTTGCTGGAGAACGATTTCATAGAATCAAATAAAAGTAGCTGTAGTTCACCACATATTCATGTGCCGAATTCAGATAATACTTTCTCCGTATATGTACTGTCTATAGAAAAATGAGCTGTGCCACAAAAAGGATTTATTTCCAATACTAAGAATCCATGACTGCATTGACTAAATTGGAAATGCAAAATATGTCAGCAACTTAGGCCTTTTGAAAGGAATTTGGCAAGTTCCATTCCCTGAAAAAGCAAAAGAGATTTCGACATTTGCAGCTATAGATGAACTTTATCAGAGTGATGCCGTTTGGTATGAAAAATTCTCCGTCAAAATTCAAGTGTTTAATGAACATGATAACATCTGGTCTAGATAACTGTGATGCGTACATCGATGACGTCATCATCTACAGCTACACCTGGAAAGATCACTTGAAAACCATTCGGAAATTCTTTGATCGACTCAGTTATGCAGATCTGACAATTATTTTAGGGAAAAGTAAGTTCTGCCGTGCTTGTGCTACATTTTTAGGACATAGTGTGGGACACGATCAAATTAAACCGTAGAAGTTAAGGTCAGGGCTATCTCTGAATTCACAGTTTCTATCAGTAAAAGAAAGCTGATGGGTAGGGCTGATATTATCGGAAAGTTTGCTCCCTTGTTTCCATGACTGCTGAACCAATGAAAAATTTGTTCAGTAAGAAGTAAAAATTTCATTGGTTTGACAAATGTGAGGGGACTTTTGAGAAACTAAAGGTCATACTTAAAGGCGCACCAGTTCTTTCAGCTCCAGATTCCAAGACTATTTGGTATATCAGCGTATTAAAGCCTTATGTTACATCAGCACATTGAAGACCTCGAATTCATTCAGAACACTCTATACTTTTGGGCTGTGATAGAACTTTTAGGATTATTTGGGATTTAATTTACGATACTCTAAGTTCCTTTCAAATCTTCACTTTGTATTGAAGGGAAATAAATTATTGATTATATTTTACTAAGGTTGTTGGTTTAGCTTTTTCTGTTATTTAGTTTAAGACCATAGATTTCGTAACAATAGAATGAACTTATTGTTATATACTGTATCGAAATTCCAATCATACAATCATTTCAAAAACAAATATTTTAGTCAAAATTAAACAAAATAATTCTGCAGCACAGAAGGGTGCATTTTTCGTTAGCACAATTGCTGTTATTTTCTAAAAGTGTCTGGAAGCTTACTGAGATATTTCACATGAGTGAATTTTCCAATGCTCATACTAACAACACAAATTTTCATCATGTGCTAATTTTAATTCATCTGATCTCATCCTGATTGCATTGTTTTTACTGATACTTATACTTAGAAAAAATTAAATATATCGATAGAGATTTTAGTTAGTAAATTTGGTTCAAGTGTAGCGGAAATTTATCCCTATGGTTCTTGGATAAATGAATAATTTCATAACAAATATAGACAAGTAGACATAAAGATACATTTTAATTCGTTAATTTGGCCCAAGGCAACTTGGGAAACCTAAAAGAAAACATAAATATGACATGATTTCTGATTACACATTCTTCAAATGCACTTTTCAGTCTTGATTTATTTCTTAATAGAAGATGGTTAATATTGTAATTTTCGAAGGAGTATATGTGTCTTTTCAAAATGAATTCGTAAAGAAGGATCAAATGCAATTCAAAGAAAGTAATCCTGGGCAATCTCATTTGGAGTTAAGTAATAATTGTTAAAAGCATGGTCCAGGTTCATTTCCACCTAAGAGCATGTCATCTAAAACGCCATTCTGCTCATTAAAAGGATATTGCGACACTATAGAGATCTGTCTATATTTGTATGTGTACGACTGTGTGACACTGTAGAGATCTGTCTATCGGTGTGTGAGCGTGCTTGACACCATAGAGATCTGTCTATCGGTGTGTGTGTACACATACAAAATAGATAGAATGATATCATTTTCACTGAGAAGGATATAAGGGAGTCAAAGCAAATTTTGCTTAAAGCCATGATATGGGTTCCAGTTGGAATAAATCATCACTCTGTTTCTTAACTGGCACACAATTGCGATAGTAAGCTGATGTCATGGATATTGATATGGAATACTTTTCATTTGTATTTGATATCCATGGGGATTGCAAGCAAATAGAAACATTATTTTACATCTGGCGTGTATTAGATGAGATTGTCCTTCCTTAATCCTCTAACTGGACAAAGCAACATATTTATATGGCATTCTATATATATATTACATTTTTATAACTGTCAGTTATAAATCAAATAGTCATGTTGAGATACAATTTTAAAAACAGTATTTGAAAGAGTATTGCAGCATGTAACATGACAAATGATATAATGTTCATGAAGGGTTTAAGTACTCCACCTCACTCTACGTTACAGACAGACATAAATCTCCATGAATCACGTTTTGGATGTTTTTTTTTTAATTTTTTTTTTACATCTCAAACGTTATTTGTGTAATTTAAACATTCGGAGAGTATATAATGCAAATACAATCCACATCGACTTCACATTCACTCACAACACAGACTCCCACAGAGCTATTTTTAGCATATGTTCGTTTCTATATAAACAAAGAAAACAATAAAGTGCATAAAAGAGCACAAAGCTACAAAAGACTGGGATCTACATGACGCTTGCTGCTGATACCGCTCTGACGTTGTTCAGACATTCTTGACTAATGTCACTGATTGGATTGCCTCCAATAAGATAGAACTTGATACAAACAATATTAATTGTGGATCCTTTTCAAATAATTAAATTATACTTCGCTTAATCAAGTTTCTGTCAAAATATCACGTATAGATTCAAAATCTTGATTAAATCCCACCATGAATATAAATACTTAAAATGGAAACTGAAAACTGTTAGAGATGGGAAGATTTGATCGAAGCGAAAAATTTGTACATATGTACATAATAGTTTCCAAGAAAAGAAATTAGAATGAAGCCAGTAAAACACGATATCTATACAAGCAGTACATACATTAACCTAACATCTTCTAAATTTCAACCCTTTCGTTATATTTATTGATAGACTATTTTTGTTCTGTAATTGCATTCAGCAAACGCTCATCATTGCTACTCGAAAGCATTTAGACTAGTAACGGAAGTTTTGCACTGATCGTCGTCAGTTTTGTACGTTGATCTTGATCACTCCGGAACATATGCGATCCCCTGGTGGATCCGGTACATTTATAACATTTAGAAAGGACTGTTATTCGCCATATGATTTGTATTCTTTGCATGTATTAAGTACCAGTCAATTTTCTGCCCAAGAATGAGCCAAGATATTAGCGTCAGCTTCCAAAAGTAGGAAAATGATACTATCGTTTTCTGATTCTGTATTCCCATAACTCTCAAACGAGGCTAGAACCACTCTTTCCTATATGTTTCTCAATTATACTGAACAAATGTGAATAATTATGCCGTAGCTTTACTTGATGGAAATGAGTAGCAATCTCTTTAACAAATCTGTATCATCAAGTTCCAACAATTTGTTCAGTCCTCGGATATAAACTTTCCTAGTTACCCAGCTGGCGACGCCATTGTGATGCAAAATTTGACAACTGTACCATAGTTGTAAATCGAATATATGCGTCCGCTGCCCCGTGCATCTAATAATTCGTGTTATTAACAGTGACAGTAGTAAAATGAATGACTTTTATTCTACACGTTTCATTCATAAAACGGATATTCATGCGCATATCGGCTGTTCAAAAAAATTAAATTCGGTTTATGAGTTAAGATAAGATCGTATCAGAAATCTTAAGTAATTTCCAGTTTTCAGTTTTGGAGTTGTATTAATTTATCTGAAAACTGATAGGTATATAACAAAAAATGTCATTATCATGGTAATGCTATCTTGATTGCTAGATCAGGTCTTCTTGGCAGTATCCAAAATCCGGATCTTGACACTTCACGTCTAGGAATGATCCAGTTCGGATTTTCTAATGTTGACACGCCGAGTTCTCAGCATATATTCCATTGATTGAATGTATATACGTGTTGATGCAGATTGGATTGAGTGTATCAGGCCATGTGGCTAAATGCAAGTAATGATCCTTCTTTTGAATGGTCATTTATTTAAACTTCAAATGAAATGATTGAATCATTCATGGCAAACTTCATTTTCTGAAATGATTGAATCATTCATGACAAACTTCATTTTCTTCCTTTGCTTGGTAATTTTTTGAAGCCACTGATATTCTTCCAGCAATTACAGTAGTAACTTTTCCCATTAATACAACTATAATTAATGTGTCTGAACGATATTTAATGCATCATTTTTTGTGAATATATGGAAATATAGTTATTAAATTACCCAAGATTAAATTTCCATTAGAACTAGGGCTACGTCTACGAACTGAAATCTATCTACCCATCTATTTTTGTACAAAACAATAAGTATTATTAATCCAGTTTCAAGCGGACTGTCGTGTGGCGTAAGACAAGACATTAAAATCATAAAATTATCAAAATTAGTGTCATGTGTGTCATTATTTGATAATTCTTAGTACTGAAATAGCTCAATGAGCTTTCATCCGCCATTTCTATTTCAATCGCGTATATACCTGCAATTTTAAAACAATAGCATAATATATTAATTGATTCATTCATTCCTTGGAGTGATTTGACAGTCCTAGAATGCACCCTTCTATGATTCTAAGTTTAAAAATAAACTTATATGATTCGAAGTTAACACGTCTCAATTTTTACCCTCGTCAGTGAATTATTATTACAAAAACAAGTACTTAAGTATGTTATATGTTGACGTTTTCATTACAACAATCATTGGATAACAGCACCAACACTGTCTTAAACGAGTTATTTAGCAAAGTAAGAAATCAAAAAGGTTTTGTATATTTAATATAACTGCAACATTATTGAGGTGAATTAGGAACTGGTTCTAGAAGAAAATCTTATTTTCTAATGTTCGAAAAGAGCAAGACACACATTCGATACTCTCTTTGACTAACAACGATAATGCAAACATTATGTCGTCAAAGGAGAAAAACTGTTGTTCCTCTTTCTGTGTAATAATTCTGGAAAAAATTCGTCTTATATTTTATTCCTACTTGTGCAAACTTGTGAAAGCTAGGATTATTTTCCTTGTGTTTACGTCTCGAGTTATGGTATAAGGCTTCAAAATCTACCATCTACCAAAAGAGGCACGAATAGATGGAGGTGGGTTTTAATTAACTGCGTGTCATTTTTGAAGAGATTGTCGGATGTTTCAAATGCCAGATGCACACGCTAAGGGCGGATGAGGCAGAGGGTTTATCGCTCGTTAAAGCTAGAATATATTTTGTTGACCAGAGATGGAGATTCCACCGGCAACAATCAAGACCGAATAACAGCAACCCGCTGGATCCCAGCAGAGATTAACCAATATGATGATTAAACAATTTGTATTCAAAGGTATCTAAGAATTTAAGTTTATCCACTCAAAACACCTTTGTATCTTATATTGAAAATGAACACAGTATTTTATTCACGTCCGATTTGTAAACAAATCAAAAACAAAACTTTAAAGTACGTGGATATAAAGGATAATATTTATGATTGACATCAGGGAATATTTAATGATAAACTTCAGGAAATGCTCATGTGAATCCACCAATACAATTCCAAATCGGCCTCTCATTAATTTAATGGATGATGAGATATTAAATGATGCATCTGAGCAGTGTACTCACCCCTTTCTCTGGCAGTCAGTATCGTAAGAGAATGCACATCTCAGAACGATGTCCAATGTGCAGAGACTTACAACCTGGAAGACCTCAAACGATTTACCAGACATGGCGACCGGCTGAAGCTTTTCCTGAACACGATTAAAGAAAATCCATGGGCATACGGCATTATCTATTATGCAATATCTGGGTGATAATCTACATTGAAATGAAGGAATTAACTCCCAACAGTAGGTTTTGTTTGGTAACAAATATTAAATGCACAAAGTAAAATCTTATTAATTTTAACCGATAATATTTATTATATACAAATTTAATTTATTTATTTTATTTTATATAAAAGCACAAGTCTGTATCAATCGACTGACAACCATTTCTTTCAGTCATTTTTTACTATAAACAAAAATATCTTTTAAACAAAGTTTGGTGACGAAGGAATCATTAGATGTGCTGCAATGACGTTCTATGTAGTCATGTGCATAGCTTGTCAATTGTGCCAGCTATACTATTCGTGGTTATATGTGTTGTTTTTTGTTGTTTTTTCCCGAGGAAACACGAATTTGATCATGGTTTCTTTTGAAAGCCATTATGCTACAATAGATCCCGTTTTCAGTGAACACAAACTTGACAAATCTTGTTCTGTAAATACATTTCTGCCAGGTTTTATTAAAACTTTCCAAACCGTTTTGAGACGTCATATATAGTAATTTACACAGATGTCATGAATGTCACACAATAAGCATTTACAGTATTAATCTAGCGCTACCAAATCATTTAATGTGAGAACAGTTTGTCAAAATCTAGAGACACGTTTTTAGATCGATCAGACAATCACACAATCTAGCCACGTGTTAAGTTCTGTAACACAATGACACAGTCTTGCTACTTTTCTACTTCGGAAACACGACGGTTTATTTGTCGGTTAAGAAGTTAATGGATATCAAAGTTGATTTACCAACTCCATACAGTAACGTATCGAATGTGTGCATGCATTTAACATATTTATGGCAAGCATGTCAATAAAATGCCATAGTTTCAATACATTTCTTCTATAATTAAATAACTTATCTTTTTACCCAAAGGAAAATGAAATTGAAATTTTAGCATATTCCGCACTCCATTAAGAAAAAGGTCGTAGACAACGATTAATATACAATTTACTTAAAAGTGGTTTCTAACCATGTACACATGCCAATCCTTATAGGTCAGAAAATGTTGCGGTGACATATGTACACATATGAGGACCGTTAATAATATGTGTTCCATCCCAAAACAAGTTGTATCTCATGCCATGACTATTGGAAGGATCTGCAATCATGTGGCGCAGCCAGAACTCCTCTTTGACTTTAATCCCCCTGACCCAATTTTAAAAAAAAAAAATGATTTCTCAACAGTTATGAATGGTCTCCATGGTAGAGTGTCACATTAAATAAAGTCAATAGAAACATTCAACTTCGTGGGGGTAAAGCAACCATTTCAGTTAGAGAATGTATGGTAGAAAAACATACCTAATATGGTTAGCAAGCAGTGGACGAAAAAGTCACTTGACATTACAGAAATATTGTTCTCTAGCGGAAAAATCATTTCAAGAGTCAAGTACATCAATAAATTTTCGTGGTAGAAATTTTATCCAGGTATTCGAAGTCGACAAAAGAACAAGCACAAGCTTTAAAAATATCAACAAAGAACAGTTTTGTATATTTTAAAAGCATCACATTTTCTAAATGACTATTCATTAAGTATAAAAATATGATGTGAATTATAATGCTTCTGTACTTTTTACACTCTTTTGCCAAACAATTGTGTACTGTCACGTTGTGCTTTGCATGAATGGAAATATATATATACAAATGACAAGAATGGTCTTTTGTTTCGTCTATGTACATTAATGTGCAATATTTGATTGTGCTAGTACTAACTCTGACCTTATTGTCTTTTGCAAATTACGCCGGAATTCAAAAGGTTTACTTAACTTTACCTACCAGCAAGATATTTCCAGCATCGTTGTACACATTTATGTAAGGTTTCAAGATATCAAAGTGGAAGGCTGGAGTCAAAAGACGTCGAGACTGCGCCCACCTCTCTCCCTCTGCAATTAACAGGCCACGTCCAAGCCATGGGAGTGCAAACCGGTACGCACCAGCAAGACCGGTCGGCTTTGGTTCTTTAAAAGATATTTTATTGAAATCTTCATATATTTAGGATTAATTTGAATCTGATTATGATAACGTGCTATTTAGTATTTCTATGTAGTAATTTTGACCCAAAGGATACAATTTTCATGCACAAAACTTTATCGAAGTGGGGACCACGTAGAGCAGGAATGCAACTCTTGTCGCCAGCAACTTCAACTGTCGCCCAACTCTCAGGCATCAGAGCTAACGAAAACGGCCATGCGGCTATCTCAGAGAAAAAGATGGATCAAGGTTAAAAGTAATGATTTGATCACTCGCTCGCTAGGCAAACAGAATTTAACACTCTGCTTTATGTATCAACCGACTGAATTTCAATTTTAGAAATGCAAGGCATATGCAAAACTGACACTTCAATATTTATGCCACACATGGAGAAAAGTGTTTATGCAAACGGAATTTACACTCATCTACATGCACAATTCAAAGTGATTTGTACTTGTCTTAAAATATCTACAAGTAGATATAAATCATAAATTAAGAACAAATATATATATATATATATATATATATATATATATATATATATATATATATATATATATATATATATATATTAAAACCAA
>JAECUM010008679.1:0-88356 GCA_016617855.1 Megalonaias nervosa | reverse complement strand
TGGCCGTGGCAAAGGCTTAAGGCAGTTAAAGCGGATTCCTTCTCGTTCCTGAGTTTTTCTAAGGAAAAAAAACAAACACCCAACAGTCCTTTTCAGGGCTACTCATTTCTTTCGAAAAGAGAGACTATTCATTTTGCCAAAATCAATTAAAACTCAAAATCCCTTGTTTAACCCTATGATGTACGTGTTGTGAGTGTATGAGTGTAGGTCCTTATTATTCTAAACAATCAAAACCAAGAGACACTTACGTTTTTTCAGTCTGGTCTATTCTGGTACAAATTTTTACAATTCAATATCACCACATAACACAACACAACACTTTTTAAAAAAGTTCATAGACTTCTTCTGTGTCTTTTTCTTTCACTCTCTCTGTTTTTTTTCAATTTCTTCACTTTTACACTTTTTTTCCTCTTCTTCCTCTTCTTCTTCTTCCTCACATTTTTCTCGTCTTCTTTTCTTTTCTGTCTTCTTTTTGTGAATGTGACGGGGTTCTTCCTTTGCCGAGGGCACCTCTGTTTCTTCTTCCTCCTCCTGCTCCTGTTCTTTCTTAGGGCACTCTGAAGACCAATGTCCTTTCTCTTTACAATGATAACAGGTATCTTGACTTTTGTCTCTTCTGGCACTGGTCTTGCTTTTATGACGATCTGGACATTCTCTAGCCCAATGCCCTTTGTTCTGGCAGATATAGCAAGTATCTTGACTTTTATCTCGAAAGGAGGGAGAGTAGTCCGTCGGCTTGTCTGAAGAAAACTTTCGTATGACACCTCGCAAAGCTCTAATCAGAAGTTCGATCTGTGTGGGTTCTTCCATCGTGCTGATCGGTTTGAGAGTGAAATGAATACTGAGAGGGAAGTCACCAGCCCTTTATATATACACTGGTCTGACATGGATATATAGAGGTCCATGACGTTTTAAATGTAGTCATTTGACTTTTTGCAATCAAGATGAAACGATCGCATCATTTCGTAAAGAAAGGAGAAGAAAGTAAGAGTGTGTGTGTTGGATTTTTAACGTAGCTTTAACAATTTTTCAGTCATATCGCTACGATGTCTGCAGTGTGGCAGTTTATAGTGATGTCTAGCACTGGGGCATCATGCCGCAGACATGTAGCATGACGTCCCACCCAGTCACATTATCCTGACACCAGGCCGACCAGTCCTAACACTAACCTCTTAATGCTGAGCGCCAAGCAAGGCAGCTGTTAGTACCATTTTGTAAGTCTTTGGTATGACTCGGCCGGGGATCGAACCCACGACCTCCCGCATCCGAGGCGGACGCTCTAACCACTAGGCCACCGGAGCGGTCCGAAGAAAGTAAGAAGCAGAAACGTGATTTATCGCCTCGCACAGTAGCTGAAGTCTTGGCTCAAATTCATGCCAGCGATTTTGAAGATGAGATGAGTGAACCAGAATCTAAGCCCAGAGAGTCTACACCAAACCAAAGTCCATTACCATCAGTAAACCCTCAAAATTACCACCACATTCGAGAGACGGACAAACGCTCCTACAGAAAATTTAGAACTACGGCCTACATGTACGCTGTGAAGTTTAAAGATTTCAAGTCCGACGTACCGTTTGAGAAAGCAGAAGGGTTCATCACTGATGTGTGGGATTCTTTGTTAACTACACTGAAACGGCAATGTCAAGCCAAAGAAGACGATCGCTTGAGACTTTCCATTCATCACGACAATTTGAAGTCTTCCGTTTGCATAGAGTTTAGTAGCCCAGCAGTATTGACACCTTCCAAAGTCATGGACAAGATTCAACACGTACAGCAATCCAACGACAAGTTTCACATCACCGACGGAAAAGCGACACTGTTCATGATCCACGTTTCTCTTCCCCAAGGGACAAGGACAACGCAAAAAGGCAATCTTGGTAGACAATCTTCGCAGCACCAAAAAGAGCCTCGTTCAAATTAACAACCCTCAAGACCAGATGTGTTTAGCCCGTGCCATCGTGGTGGGACGAACGTATACCGACAAGAACGACACGACAGAATGTAAAAGAGCCTGGAAAACTATTCGACAATCGAATCGAACCAAACAACAAAGAGAAGCAGAACTCCTGTTACAGCAAGCGGGGATATCCAAAGCCACCCCCTGTGGCATTCCTGAAATGCAAAAGTTGCAAGACGTCTTGGCTCCACGCTACACCTTGAAAGTGCACCCTCAAGAAGTGTGCGGACCGCTGTTGTTTCGAGGCAAAAATTTCAAAGACGGAAAATACATTCACGTCTATCATCACGATGAACATTTCGATGCCATTACCAGTATCACTGGATTCCTGTCATACAGTTATTACTGTGAGAAATGTGACTATTGCTATAACAATCGAGAGCAACATAAGCATTGCGGATCGAAATGCTCAGTATGTTTAGCCTCTAAACCCTGTCTTGACGAAGGACAAGAACGAGTGCATTGCCCAACTTGTCAGCGCACTTTTGTCAGTCGAACTTGTTACCAACAACATCTAAAGACGCAAGGTTCACAGCAGAAATGTTCCTGTCAGCTCCTGAGATTGTGCCCTACTTGTGGACAAGGCATACGTACCAATAATGCCAAGGCGCACGTCTGTTCAGGAAAAAAACGATGTCACATTTGTCACCAAACCGTGGACTTGGAACACCAATGCTACATTCAAAAATACCATTCCAAACATGAAGAAGAAGATAATGACCAGAAGAAAGGGAATTTCATCTTTTTCGATTTCGAATACATGCAAGAGACTGGCATTCACATTCCTAATTTCTGCGTGGCTCACCGAGCGTGCGAGAAGTGCATCCAAGAGCCTATCTTGACTCATTGCCCTCACTATAGCAAGATTCCTAGAGGACGTGAAAAAATCTTTCGGGGGCCGATTTCGCCCAATGGATCTTAAGCCCTATTGACGAAACGTGGAGCCAAGAAGACATCGAACGTTACGGAGATTGTCATCGCTATGCCACGGTGATGGCTCACAATTTCTCGGGATACGATGGACAGCTTCTGTTCAGATACTATACGGAACAAAGTACCGAACGTCCGAAAGTGACCTTGAACGGAGCCAAAATCATTTCCATGCAAGTGGGCCAGGTGCAGTTTAAAGATTCGATGAGTTACTTAGCCATGCCTTTGAGTCGATTGCCTAAAACGTTTGGCATGACAGAAATGGCCAAAGGCTATTTTCCGCACTTTTTCAATACCGAAGCCAATCAACATACTGTTCTACTCCATTTGCCTGAGGCTCACTACTACGACCCCGACAACATGCGTACCTAACAAAGAGAAACTTTCTACGCTTGGTACCACACTCACGCCTCGGACCCTTTCGACTTTCAGGAAGAAATGTTAAAATATTGTCGTTCCGACGTGGACATTTTACGGCGTTGCTGTGGAAAATTTCGAGAACTGTTCATGGAACACGGAGGGATCGATCCTTTGAAAGAAGCATGCACCATTGCCAAAGCGTGTTCCTTAGTGTATCGTAAACGATTCATGCCCGAAAACACCCTGGCTGTCATCAGTCCTCAAACGACGAACTTTGTCAAACGTCAATACTCGGTCAAAGCCCTACGCTGGTTACATTACTTGTGTGACAAGGAAGACAAATGGATCCAACACGCTCGCAACGGAGGAGGCGAAAAAGCCATCGGAAGGTATTCAGTAGATGGCTGGGACTTGGAAAACCCCAAGATCGTGTAAGAGTTTAACGGGTGCTTATTTCACAGATGTCCTATCTCCTACCCTCAACGTAACACTAAAAATCAGTTTTTACAACGGACCATGGAAGACTTGTACCAGGTCACTTGTCAGCGACGCTTGAAGTTAGAAGAGCAAAGATACCAAGTGGTAGAAATGTGGGAACACGAGTACGATCAGGGATTTAAAACCGATCCCGAGTTTAAGCGCATCGTGGAAAGTTACAAGCTGGTGGACCCACTAAACCCAAGGGACAGTTTGTACGGAGGACGGACGAATGCCACCTGTTTGCTATACCAAGCCGACAAAGAGAAAGGAGAAGAAATCAAATACTTGGACGTGTGTTCCCTGTATCCGTACGTGTGCAAATATTGTTACTTTTTCGCAGGGCACCCACAACTGCTGACGGAACACATTGACGTGGACAATATTCGACAATACGAAGGATTGATCAAATGTAAAGTCTTGCCTCCCACGTACTTGTACCATCCCGTTTTACCACATCATTGCCAAGGAAAATTGATGTTTCCCTTGTGCCGTACTTGTGCCGAAACGTGCAACCAAGACCAACCTTGTCAGCACACTCAGGAAGAACGTGCCTTGACGGGAACGTGGGTCAGCGTGGAATTGTTTAAAGCTCTGGACTTGGGATACCAACTGTTAGAAGTGTACGAAATTTACCACTTTCCCAAGACAGAAAAATACCACAAGGGCGACGAGACTCAGAAAGGCATTTTTGCAGACTACGTGAGTGCCTTTTTGAAACTGAAACAAGAAGCCAGTGGCTATCCTTCCTGCTGTCACACTCCCGAAGACCAAAAGAAATTTAAAGAGAAATACTGGGAGCAGGAAGGCATCACTTTAGACCACGTCGAGAAAAACGAAGGAAGGCGATCGTTTGCCAAAGTCATGTAAAATTGCTTGTAGGGTAAAATGGCACAACGACCGTGTTTACCCAAGACAGAGTATTTGACAGAACCTTCCCGCTACTTCCAGATGATTCACGACAAAACCAAATACATGAAACACGTGGGCGTCCTTCGTGAGGACTTGATCTTAGTCAATTACGAAGAAGAACTGGACTTTGTAGAAGCCGACGAATTTGGAAATGTCATCATTGCGGCTTACGTGACAGCCCATGCTCACTTAAAACTGTACGAAGCTTTAGAACTATCAAGAGATCGTGTGCTGTATTTTGACACGGACAGTTGCATCTATATCGATCGCCTCGGTCAACCTCACCCTGTCATCGAAGGAGACCGTTTAGTAGCCTGGACGGACGAGCATCCCGACGACAAGATTCTAAGTTTTCCAAGTGGCGGTCCCAAAAATTACGGCTACGAATACCGTGACCCACAAGGAGAAGTGTACATGGAGTGCAAAATGAAAGGATTGACTCTCAATTATCGCACCAGTCAGCTGGTAAACTTTGGCGTCTTGAAAGAAGCCTTGCAGTCTGGAGAGGATGGAAATTTTAAAGTGCCGACCCACGAACCGCACAAGATTGTACGTTTACCCAGACACCAAATCGTTAGCCGGCCCTTGGAAAAAGTCTATCAAATCGTGTACCAGAAGCGAGTACGGCTTCCCAATCACATTACTTTACCGTACGGTCACACTGATATTGGCGAACATATAAAAAGGGACAACATTCAAGACTGATAGTTCATTGTCACTACAAACGCCAAGCGAGAAAAAATGAATTCTTTCAAACAGCAAGTATCAAGCAAGAGTAAACTCGAGTACGATGCTGTGCCTTGCGATGGTAGGGATGCCGTACGCTATGACCTTAGCGATTCAGTACAACATCATCATGGGAACTTTGCTATAACTACTACTACTACTACCATACCTACCATGGAAAGTGATGCTGTGCGTGTCAAACCTGATGGATGCGAAAGTGATGCCACTCGTTATCGTACACCTTTTCACTTTACTGGTTTTCATGGTGGATGTCTTCCTAATGAAACCATGTGGCTACCACCCTACGGATGTCATGTAAAACTGAGCAGACTCCTACATATTTCATCGTACCCTCATCGAAATGAACATGTGACAGACGAATATTCGTTCCCTGTGCGTTTGCCTGAATACTGCGACTATGAAAGTCGGATCCAAACCTTTCGAGGAAAATGGCCAAAATATCTGGGAGGACCTAAACCCGAAGAATTAGCTAGAGCCGGATTTATCTACTTGGGCGAAGGGGATAAAGTCAAGTGCTTCAGTTGCGGTGTGTCACTTCGCGCGTGGGAGAAGAAAAATTGCGCATACCTGGAACATGCTCGATGGTCTCCAGATCGTCACTACCTACCTTTAGTGGGACCTCGTCATTGAAGTGGGCATACCATGCCGTGTAAGAAACCAGCTACGGGGTTAGGAGTCAAACGTTGGACAACCCCTAGACAAGTATTTAAACCCCATGTAGAAAATAATCTTCAAAGATTACCAAACGAATTGCAAGAGAAGATCTACAAGGACATTTGGCAGGGGCTTGCCAGAGCCAAATCGCAATTAGTGACTGTAGAACTTTTGTGTCGAGAAATTCACAAGAGGAAATTGACAAAAGTCAACAAACAAGTCCGATTTCTCTGGATCAAGGGTGCGTTCGTTCTACTATTTCGCTTTAGACCATTTTACATTTGAAGATTTTATTGACATTCTTGACCGTTTCCTGGAATGGCAGTGGTCAGAAATGACTCTCTACGTTCATTACTTTCGCTCTAGGAGAAGTGTTTGACTGATATGGTTATGGATACTTTACAAGAGAACATTCGTGCTTTGCTTGTGGAATTGAGAGAACGCATTTACCTTGAGTTCGTCAAAATACAAGTGAAACGCAAAGAACCATTGCATCCGTTACGTCACCGATGTTGGAACCACTGGTACCTAAATGCTATACGAAGACTGATTCTGATGAAAGTGTTCCAGTGGTCAGACATTGATGAATCGCGTGAAATTCATAAATTTTTGGATACCACCCATTCAACTTACAAGGTGATATTAGGACACCGAATTCCAACGGACGAGTTAGAGGATTACAACAAATCTTTACAAGAACAATTCTTTCTAGTTAAAGACGAAACTTCTGTGTGACGTGTGATGTGTGAGTTAGTGACTAAACTTTTTTGGTACGGTACTAAAATAAAATCGAGACTATTCAAAAGTACACTTACTACCTGACACCAAACGAACTACCATGCCACGACCTTTATCATTCGTGATGCAACAGATTCCGTGGAAGAAAATCAATGACACTATTGAAACGGTAGAGGATTACGATCGTCTATTACGAGAACTGTGTCCATTGAATTGGGGTCGACGTGTAGTGTGTGTCTTAGTGACTTGCTTTTTGGGATTTCGTTTACCAGCCGATTCCTTGTGGACTCTTTACGAACAGTACCTACCAGTCCAAAAAACATGAAAGTGGTCCCTTTCAATGTACACGAGAGACTCATACTGCTCAAAGCTTTGCGCTTTCATCTTGATACTTCTCAGCCTCTACGGGAAAACAAGATTCGTCAACTTTTAGGCACTGAAGATGTGTACGACGACGTGTGTGTAGCTTGTGACTTACACCCTCACTGGAAAGATGTACGTGACTGGAAAAGTGGGGGGGTTTGAGGCATGGACAAAAGAAGTGGCACATTATGCCAAAGATTTGTAATCCTAAAAAATTAAAACGTTCCGTGAACAAAGTAACTTTTAAACCAGTGTTAGTGACAGCGCCAGAAAAAGAAGAAGAAGTCGTGACCGAGGAAAACCACTCTCTTCAGGACAGGACCGTGATCGACATCCCTGAAAGGCAATTCCGGGAGGACTCTTGTGTGATTGTGCCAAGGAGTGTAGAGACTCTCAGAACATTACACAGTACCCCTACGATTTCACCTCTTGATCATCACAAATGTTGCACAGAGACTTCTTTATATTCCACTATGATCGTTTTGATGTTTCTTTTATTCATGTACTTAGCCATTTGGCTTTTATGTATTTTTGTCTTTCGTGTTGTTCACTTCTAAAGATGACAATCAACGTGTCCTGAAAAAAGTATAAAAACTCTTGTCTTGTCTGTTTTCGTGTCAAAAGTGACATTTCTTACACTACTATGGCTACCTCTACTGTCTCTGCTCCCTCTTCCTCCACTTTCAAAGTCATTGACGAACACGTAGATCGGACTAGTTGAGAGGCCTTGTATCTTCGCCATCCCTTTAACATGCTCATTGCCGGACCGAGCGGTTCAGGCAAAACCGAATTTGTCAAACGTTGGATCGAATATACACATCATTTGATCGATCGTCCACCTCAACGCATCGTGTGGCGTTACAAAGAGTGGCAATCAGCGTACAGCCTTCTGCGAGAAAGTCAAGGCGATTCCATCGTGTTTGTGGAAGGCATTCCTGGCGAGGACGACGGGATCGTGTCTGACCCTAGTCAAACTCATTTGGTTATTTTTGACGACATGTTAGGAGAAGACGAAGAAGAAATTAAACTCTGGTTTACGCGCAAAGGGCATCATCGTAATGCCAGTGTCATTTACATCACCCAAAATTTGTTTCAACAAAGTAAAGCCCATCGTACCATTAGTCTCAATGCTCATTACGTGGTGTTGTTTAAAAGCCCTAGAGATAAATCGCAAGTACAAGTCTTAGGCAAACAGTTAGGGACGCCTTGGCTTACAAATGCGTACGACGATGCCACTCAAACCCCACACGCCTATTTACTCGTGGATTTAAAACCCACCACTCACGATTATTTGCGATTTCGTACCCATCTGTTTCACCACTGGTGCCAAGACGGAGGGCCTGTCGTGTACACGTCTCCGTCGTCGACTTAATCACAATCACCAAAAAAAAAAAAATCTATAAAAACCTCGGTCACTTTGACTCTGTCTCACACATCGTAAACATGACGTCCCTTCGGTCTCATCTTCCCATTAAATTGACTCGTGCCTTGTACGGTATCAGTCGCAAAAAAAATCCACAAATACGTGCTCTTGTCTTAGAAACTAGTCTCAAAGAAGTCTTACGATGGTTTATGGTGTCAGCACGTCAATTACTGCAAGCATCATTCAGATTCCACATCAAACCAAACGTTTTTTTGAGAGAAACAAAGGCGCCTTGACGCAACTAGCCGATCCTCGCATCGACACTCAAACCAAAAAGCAAATCATTTTGAAACCTGGAGGTAGCGGTTCTCTAGGACGTGTCATCATTCGTTCCCTCTTAAAATAGGATCCTAATGCTCCCAAAGTCGTCCCCAAGAAGAAAGCCACGCCCAAACGTGCCCAGAAGAAAAAGAAAAAGAGCAACGGTGTCAAGACCAGGTCAAAGCCTCAGAAAAAGAAAAAGAAAAGTCCACAGAAAACAGCTTCTACCCGCAAGAGAGTGTCTCCAAAAACTTCTCCTCCAGCGGTGACACCCTCTTCCTCTTTAGCGGCTGTGGCCGCTGATCACAAAGTACCTGCCCCCAAAATCAAAGTCCAAGAGAGAACGGGTGTGTTACAGAGTTTACTGGATTTGTCCAAGCAAGAACTGTCCCGATTTAGTCCGTTGCGAACTCCTCCACGACGTGTGTTGCCTATCATCAAGTTGATACGACGTAAAGACAATCAGTGGCGACGCATTCCAGTATAAAAAAGACCTGAGGCAAACAATACGGATCAGTGTTTATGTGCTGCTGCACGCCCAAAGATGTCCCCTCCAAGAAGTGTACACCGTTACCATCGTCGTTCTTCTTCGGTCCAAAAAGGAAGAGGAAAACGAAAAAGACAGTCACGTCATCCTAAGAAACGCTTAGCCAAACATCGACGTCACCCTCTGAAAAAACACACTCGTCCAAGGAAAAAGAGAAGCCACCAAAAGGGAGGTTTCTTTGGCCCTTTCCTTGAATTCGATAAGATAGCCGATGATCTTGTCACAAGGGTAAAGGACAGGCTCCCACAAAAAAAAAATAAGATAAAAGGACGCATGTGAAACCATGGACTTTAGTGTATGTTGTGCACCAAAAGGTATCACCTCATCGTCGTTCTCCTGTCCAGAAAGGAAAAAGAAAAAGACAGTCTCGTCGTGCGAAAACACGCTTAGCCAAACATCGACGTCACCCCCAGAAAAGACACTCGTCCAATGAAAAAGAGGAGCCGCCAAAGAGGAGGATTCTTTGGCGATTTTGGAAAACACATTGTCACCTTTATGACGAAGCGATAGTCCCCCCAAAAAGGATAAAAGACTGTGTGTCAAGTCATCGACGTTAGTGTATTTTTGGTGTGTGTCCCGGAATCAACAAACAAAGATGTCACCCCAAAAAAGACATCCTTCTTCTATTCCCAAAGGAAAGAATAGGAAAGGACTGCCTCCTCGTTTAGTCAAACATTGGGACATGTTGTCTGTCCTGTCCAAAGCTACTCCACCCATGCGAAAACAACTCATTCAAACTGCCTCCAAAGATGTCATCGATACGGTGAGCGAATGTTGTCTGAACGTCTTGAAAGGCACAATACCTTTGACTAAACATCAGAAAAATTGCTTAGCCAAACATCGACACGTTCTTCGCCAATAGGTCCAAAAGAAAATACCCATTGGTCAAAAGAAAAAGATGTTGGTGCAACGTGGAGGATTTTTACCCCTGTTAGGACTTATTACCAATGTAGCGAAACCTATATGGACTGTTATGGGACATATTATACCCGCCCTAATTCCAAGATAAAAGACCAAGAAGATAAAAGGAGGACACTAGAGTCAAAAGATCTCAGACGTGATCCTTGAAATCTGATGGAAGGACGAAAACTAGCTTTAGTCCCTTACAAACGATGGATGGAATACCATCGTTGGCAAGAACAACGAACCGCACATTTACCTCCAATCCTCATTTGACCGAGATGTCCCAGTTACAACACGAATTGTATTCGTTGATGGATCGCAGCGATTTGTCAGAAACGGAAAAATCGCAACGGTACGGTCAGTTGTTGCAACGACTGAAACTCTTTCACCAAAAAACTTTAAACGAAACAGCTCAACCCACTCTGAAAGATTTTAAGGCCTTGATGAAAAGTTCACCACCACTTCCACCACCATTACCACTCCCAGTGGTCGAGACCGATGCAGCCCCACGGTTGCCTGAGGAAGAAGAGGCAACAGAAGTCTTTCAAACACCGTCAGCAGCTCCCATCCCTAGTAAGATTGCAGCGTCCTTGTTCACCCCTTCCCCTACACCGCAACGAGAAAAACTTAAAGCTTGGGTTAAAAAGATGATGTCCACTCCACCTTTGACAGAAGTGAAAAAGAAAGAAGGGAAAGCAGAAGTGAAAAAGGAAAAGAAGACCAAAGCCATTCCATTACCACCACCACCACCGCCACTATCTTCCACTTCTACACCCGTGGCACATCGGACACGTAAAACCGTTTCTAATCCACCCCCTTGTCCCATTCAGAGTAGCATCAGTGAAGAGTGGATCACTTATTAAAAAATGGAGGTGTTAGCCAGCATTTACTACGATCCATCCCATCCCGCAGGTTACGAAGGAGTTCAGAAATTGTATCGTGCTGCCAAAACTCGACTGAAAAGTATCCGTTTACCTCATGTGCAACGCTGGTTACAAGAACAAGCCACGTACACCTTACACAAACCCATTCGGCGAAAATTTTCCAGAACTCGCACCCAAGTAGATAGCATCGATCACCAATGGCAAGCCGATTTAGCCGATGTCTCTCATTTAGCCACCTACAATCGTGGCTACAAATATTTGTTTTGTGTCATCGACGTCTTTTCCAAATTTGCTTGGGTCGTGCCATTGACTTCCAAATCGAGCAGTGAGTTAGTGCGAGCCCTGCAACTGGTGTTGAAACAAAGTGGGCGTCACCCTCTTCGATGGCAAACTGACAAAGGCACCGAAATTCTGGACCAAGCTTCCCAAAAAGAATTGAGGAAACGTGACATTCATTTTTTCACCACCGAGAATCCCGAAACCAAAGCTAGCATCGTGGAACGTTTTCAACGCACCTTGAAAGAACGCATGTGGAAATATTTTAAGCATCAACACACTCCCAAGTACATCGACGTCTTGCCACACCTCGTCCAATCGTACAATCAATCTTACCATCGGAGCATAGGGCGTGCCCCCCAAGAAGTGCCTCCCGAAGACAAAGTCACCGTCTTCGAGCGTCTGTTTGGTCCTTCCCCGACAGTGCCTGTCCCCAAGAAAGGTGGAGTATTGGTAGCAGGAGATTGGGTGCGCATTGGCAAAACCAAACGCACTTTCGACAAAGGTTACTTACCCAACTGGACCACCGAATTGTTTCGTGTCACCGAACGTGTGCGTGGCCGTCATCCTCCCGTCTATAAATTAGAAGACATGAACGGAGAAGTGTTAAAAGGAACGTTTTACTTACCCGAGTTACAACGTGTGACCAAAAAAGAAGACGACGTGTACGAGATCGAAAGCATACTCAATCGAAGAACCCGAAAAATATGAAAGAAACGTGTCAAAGAAGTCAAAGTAAGTTGGAAAGGATATCCTCCCAGTTTTGACTCTTGGATCGACGCTTCGCAAGTCATCGACTATAAAAAGAAGTGTCCATCATGCCCTTCAACACAGCCTCAGCTACTGCAGTGACCACTCTTTTCCCCAGTTCTTCTCTGCAAGATCTACAAAAGGAACCCTTGTGGGTGTGGTGTGGAGAACGTGTGCCTAAAACGCAAATCGTCTTTTTCTGCCAAATCTTTGTGGTATATTGTGTCATCGGCGCTGCCATTGCCAATTTGAGTTTGCAACAAGGAGACAAACAATTGTGGACCATTTTACTTAGCAGTTGCATTGGTTACCTTCTTCCCAATCCGTCTCTGAAATATTCCTCTAACGGAAACAACAACAACTGGAGTCTTGTGTCGAACGTTAGTTCCAACAGTCACCCTAACCATCCTCTTTTAGACACTCCTCTGACTTCCTGTGACTCTTCGGACACTAGAACTGTGGAATTATGAACAACCAATTTACTTAACGTTACCCAGTGACAGTTGCATGGAGGTGTTTCCCAATAACACTTTGTGCTGTTTCTCGGCCAAATTACCTCAAGCCATCCAATTGGATCACGAAGCCCATTGGGAAGCGGCTTTGGTGGAAATGATTCACCCTACACAAATAAAAAACATCGTCGAAAATCAAAACACTTTTACGGTAGAAGTTCATGACGAACAAGTGCAACAAGCCTTGGATGAACGTAGCAGTGTAGCTGACTCTGAAATCACAAGACCCCAAAACTAAACGAACCACTTATCTGTTGAAAATTCCTGCGGGCTATTATTTTAGTGGTCAACATTTGGTGAACACCATGGCTGACAGGTTCAATTTCATGTTTGGTAAAGTCTTGCAGAAAGCCAGAAAAAGTGTCACGATCGAGTACCACAAAATATCTCATCGCCTACTCATCAAATTTTCAGAGGACAAAGTATTGGCCATTACATTTTGTCCTGAATTGTATGACATTTTGGGTGGAGACCCCAAGTTGATCAAGACTGCAAAAGAAATATCAGCCGTGACCGGTAACTCAGATTTTGGGAGATATTTTAGATACCCTGTAGAAACGAACCAAGGACTGAATTTGATTTTTGTATACTCCGATGTGGCGGAGTAAAACGTAGTGGGACACACCTCCGTACCGTTACTGCGTGTCATTCCTTTCAAAGTGGATTCTGCCACCACGGCTGCTGACGAGGAAGGTGGAAACACCTATCACGTTCACCGCTAATTTGTACATCCTCACTATTTGCCTGTCAGTAAGTCTTATTTCGAGACTGTCAACATTACTATAAAAGAAGATCTGTGACAAAATATTCCATTCACCAAAGGGAAAGTCACAGTGAAACTCCATTTTCGAAAACGATTACTCTAACTTTTTGTCAGTCATGTATCCTGTGTACCAAGGAGTCGCTCGACAGCGAGGACATGGTTTAGGTGATATGCTCAAATCGGCCTTTCGTACAGTGGTTCCCGTTTCGAAACCGATGGTGACACGGGGATTGCACGCCTTAAAAGATGCCGCGGTGACGCAAGGTAAAGAATTTCTCCAAAATGTCATCATTGACAAACAAAACCCCAAAGAAGCTTTCTTGAGAGCAGGCAAAAATGTCTTGCCTCAAACGGGCAAAGACCTTTTGAGTCGGGGAGAAACTCCTATAAATGCCCTGGGCAATGCCGAGTCAGGCATTCCTGCTTCCCTGACGTCACAGCAAGGACAAGGCAGAAAAAGACAACGAAAACACCCCTTCAGAGGACTTCACACCCATAGAGCTAGAAAGTCTAAGAAAAGAAAAACCGTCCAAGAGGTAGACGTTTTTGATTATTAAAAAAAGAAAATGATGCACCGAGAGTCTTGTGCTTGTTCCAAGTCGGAACTGGATCTGTTTGCTATGCCACCCACCATGATGACGATGCAAGAATCCCAATGGGTCGAATTTCATCCCGTCTCCTCTTTGACGGATTCAGCTCCCATCGAGTTTGAAATCAAAGGACAGCCGGAAGATTATCTCGATCTGAATAGCAGTTATTTGTACCTGAAACTGAAAGTGATCAAAACTGACAACACCAATCCGGGAGCCGATGCCAGAGTAGCTCCCGTCAACAATTTCATGCATTCCTTGTTCAGCGAAGTGGATTTGTACTTGAATAACAAACTGGTCAGCAGCAGTATGGATACTTACCCTTACCAAGCGTACCTAGAAAATCTCTTGACGTACGGAAAAGAGGCCAAGAACACTCATCTGGATGCTTGCGTGGTATGGAAACCTGACACCGCAGGTGAAGACACGTTTGACGACACAGCCCTGACAGCCGATGACAATCCTCACAATGTTAGTTTTAACAACCGTCGAAGGAAAATCCTGCAAGGTCGTAGTTTAGAACTGATGGATCGTTTGCATTTGGACATGTGGTTGCAAGACAAGCATTTGCTGAACGGAGTGGATATTCGCCTGAGACTCAATCGCAGCAGTGTCGCTTTCCATTTGATGGCTCATGCCAACGAGTACAAAACCATCATCCAAGAAGCCAGACTTTACGTGCGTTGTGTAGAAGTGTTACCTAAAGCGGGAAACGACATCAGTCAAACATTGAGCAGATCGACCGCTAAGTATCCGATACGACGTGTAGAAGTGAAAACATTCATCATTGCTGCTGGACTCCGATCCAAGATCACGATACAATAATGTGAAATTACAAGGCACAGATTCCATGGTGTGTGGACAATATTGTGTTTATTTTCTTCATCAACGCAGTCTTGGATATCCTTTAGAACATTTAGTGACTTATTTTGATCGTCACTCTTCTAGAAACGATGAGACAGTAGATTGATGGTTTTGTGACCATTATAGTTATCTTTTGTCTTTAGCTAGGAAATGTAGTGTACATCAATGGCCTCATGACTTCCATCAATGGAAATCTCACATGATTTCACAACGTTGTCAACCTTGTCAAAAATAATTTGTTTGATGTTATTGTTACTTGTTACTTGTTAGTTGAATAAAAAATGTTGTGTTTTGAAGAAAAAAAATGTGTCTATCGTTTGTTTTCAAAAAACACTGTGAATATATGCTCTTTGACTTCTCTCTATCCCTCACCATGACATGAGCAATCATAGCGTTCCGACACTAAAACCGAGTAGGGATGTTTTCTATCGCGTCCGCGTTTGAACCATATAAAGTGGGTTGGTCTCCAGTCTGGCCATCCACTGTTGACTCGTCAACTTATGAACATGCTTCCAGACTAGCCAAGCTGAACGAAGCTTACGTCAGTTTACATCGTGTCAGGCTAAACCTGATACCTAAACCGGAAGAGATAGAGAATGTCAAGATGTTATCCATAGCCCAAGACCTAATAGAAGAGGTCTTTAGAGAGGAAATTAGGAAAGAACAAGAAGAATGGACTGAGAAGTACAGACTTCAGAAGAAGCAGAGAGAAGAACAACAGCAGCAACAACAGCAGCAGCAACAGCAAGAACCAGACAGAGGTTGTATGGACTGTCGATTAGACGCCAAAAATTCTCTTCTCTTTCCGCAGAAGCAGACCTATCGTATAGTGGAAAGCCTGCCAACAGATGGGGACGCAATCTTAGACAGTCAAAAAGATTGCCATTACTCCCGTTAACAAAAAAACCCAGCCCTTTTCAGGGCTACCCAATACTCTCGAAAAGACATACTAATTCAATTTGCCAAAACTTTTAAAATTTAAAAAAAATAAATAGAAGTGTGTCTATAAGCACTTCGTTTCTTTTGTCAGTAAAAAAATCCACCCTTTGTTTTCTCTGTCTTGTCCAATCGTGCATGTCTGTGTTTGTAAGTAAAAAAGTAAAAAAGTCAACGTGAGTGCTTCTTTTAGGTCCGCGCCTTTGATGTGATGGTAAATTTGGGTGTCAAGGGATGTTTACCTTCACGTCCGTGCTCCAGGAATATAAAGCGGTACAATTGTCAGTCTGGCTACCATTGTTGACTAGTCAACATTAAAAATGAGCAGCAGATTAGCAAAATTGTTGGAGCTCCAAATGCACTTGGAGTATGCCAGGCGTCTTTTAGACGAACTGGCTAGGGAGGCCATAGCGGAGACAGACAGGATAGAAGAGGAGGAGTAGAAAAAGAAAGAAAAGGAGAAGGAGGAAAAGATCCTGCCTCACCTCTTCATGAGACCTCAGTGTGAGGTGAAGCCAGAGATGAGGGCACTTCCACAGACAGTAGCAGCACCACAACAAAGACAGCCACAACCAGTACAGCTTGCAGAGGAGGCAAGGAGACCAGATCATCATCATCATCATCCCCGGGTCTGGCACAGAGGACAGAGGGAACAACAAGTATTCACTATTCCACAAACAGAGGAGTGGGAAAGTGAAGCTAATCAACCTCCCTCTGCGCTCCCAACCACACGCATCAATTGGAAGCAGGACTGGAGCGAACGTTGCGTGTGTGGTGCCAGGCCAGGAAGGTGTCACCATTAGCTAGATGTATTTGGAGTTCTAAAAAAACAGCCCTTCTCAGGGCTAGCCAGATCTCTAGAAAAGAGAGACTATTCAATTTGCCAATTCGTGTGAATGTAGAGTTTTGTGACTATAAACACTCACTCCTTTACTGATGTGTGTGTGTGTGTGTGTGTGTGTGTGTGTGTGTGTGTGTGTGTGTGTGTGTGTGTGTGTGTGTGTGTTTGCATGCGCGTTCGTTGGTGTGGATAGCATATGGGAGTGTGTTTTTCTTCTCTTCCTTCGTTGGTGTGGATAGTAGATAGGTGTGTGTTGTATGCTTTCTCGTTCGTTGGTGAGGATAGTATATAGGTGTGTGTTTTATGCTTTCTCGTTCGTTGGTGAGGATAGTATATTTGTGTTTTTTATGCTTTCTCGTTCGTTGGTGAGGATAGTATATAGGTGTGTGTTTTATGTTTTCTCGTTCGTTGCTGAGGATAGTATATCCTATGTGAAGTGAGTGTAAGGGATGTTTTCGTTCACGTCCGTGCTTGACGTATATAACGCGGAACGCTAATCAGTCTACCCACGTTGACTAGTCAACAACTTCAAAAGAAAAAATGAATTTGTTTAATGAATTAAGGCATAGTTATTTCTGGATGATGGATGCAGCCTACGTGGTGGAAAGGATTGAAAAAGAATGGAGCTATCCAGTCTCGAAAGACTGTGACCAGTCAAGTCAATAGCCTCAAGGTAGCCAGGGATCAGGTGGCCGGAATGATAGAAGAGGAGGTGGAAAAATTAAGAGGATTCATAAAGCCTAAGTATGTAAGAGTGGGGACATTGACGGAAGCACTTGATCTTGTCATCAAAGTGAGGAGCTTCTTGCAAGATACATTTAATTGCACAGAGTGGTCTTTTGTCGAGTGGGGCTTAGACCAGTTAAAGAAAGCCGAAGCAAGATGAAAAACGTGATGGAAGAAGAAGTAAAAAAGATTAAAGAGACCTGGACAAAAGAAAGAAAGGACAAAGAAAACATAAAGAGAAAAGAAGAGTTTGAGAGACTGAACAGGAACTGGATGAAGGTACAGGAAAAGTTTAGAGCTCTGGGACATCCTGACTGGATTCCAGACGAAGAAAAGAAGAAGAAGAAGAAAGGAATTGTTGAAAAAGTGAGAACGTGGTGGAAGAAGTGGAGACAATAGAAGAAGAAGACAAAGGCCCTTTTCAGGGCCACTTCATATGCCTCGAAAAGATATTAATTCTTTCTTGCCTAAAAAATTTTTTTATTCGATTTTATAATTTGTGTAGATATTTATTCTCTCTCTTCCCTAAAAAATTTGTTTAGTCGATTTTATAATTTGTGTAGGATAGATTGATGTCATCAATCTATGGGGAAAAAAACGAATATATAAAACATACTCTACTAAAACACGAACGTGACTGATTCATGTTTGTCTATAGAAATGACACAGGTGGCATGACGTCACAGTACTACATTGCTACATTGTTGCCAGTGTCCAGTACGTGACGTCACCCTACCTGTTCCATTCCTCTTGGCGCTATACAGTCCCAGCGTGTGCTAGTCGCTATACAAAATTCCCATTGGGGCTATTCGGTCCCAGGCTGTGGTTTTGGGCCTAAAAATCGTGGGACCAAAGGGTCCCAGGCTGATTTTCCTTCTTTGGCATGATTTGGGCCAATCTATCCCACTACACTACTTGTGTTCAATATTTCATTTGGGTTGGATTATTTATTCAAATTATTATTCACTGGAAATGCAAAGTGCTCATCTATATTATTCTTGTACTGGAACATTAATTAGGATTTATAGTGATTTCAGACAAGAACATTTTTGGACTATATTAGCGCATCCGCACACTACAGGATTGAAGCACGTTAGCATATTCGAGACTACAGGCACGACAGCACATTCAGTATTGGAAGTTTTAAGGAATAACACTGGTATTCAGTATTAACTTTATACATTTGGACTTGTGATAAATCTTCTAGGGCTATTTGTGATTTAATTCACATTACTGTACATTCTGTTAAAATTTTCATTTTGTATTCAAGGGAAATTAATTATTGTTGAAGTTTACAAAACTTGTTGGTTTTCGATCTTTTCTGTTATTTAGTTTAAGACCAAAAGTCGTAATAATCGAAAATCAAAATGGTACAAAACTTATATTGTGCACGTTAAACAGCGAAGAAAGAAGTTATCCAATTTCGTAATTTGAATTTATAGGTTAATTTAGGACTAACACTCAAACAGATACACATCCTTTTTTGATCAAGATCCATGCCTAATTTTTTTTATTGAATTGAATTTATCTTTGAGACAAAAAGAGCCAATTATTCTGAAAGAGATTTCTTTGAAGTGGTGATTAATTCTGTCGTCGGTAAATACACGGAAAATTATGAAAGAGAACGAATGTAAAACTAAGTACTTTAAACTTCAGCAATCAAAAAAAAAAAATATAGAATTAGTTAGCAAAATGAACAAGAAAATAAAATTAGCGAAATCCAATTTATGATGGCATTGGAGTTCTTCATTAAAGTAAGTTGCTCAGAAACCAAAGTGAAACTTTTAACGTTTTAATGACAGATGCAGATTAGTTGTGTGTTTAGAACAGAGAACTTTAAGAATAACACGAAAGAAAAGCAAGGGTTTTACAACATAAGCGATTAGAAAAGCGCTTAAAGTCTTCCTCTCCTGTATTAAACACAACAAGTACCTGTAAAAATGAATGGAGTACTGGTACAAGATATTGGTGGTCTTAGAAGTGAGCTGTATGGTTTCATAACTGACAAATATGATAAGAAAGCATGCAAGCGTCTCAAAATATCAGCAATTAAATAGAAAATAAATCAGAAATGAACATAACTTTTTTTTAAAAAAGCAACAAATGAATTTAATTAAATCCTACCATCAGGGGATGGACTATATCAAGTTAAGTATATTTGAACTAAGTTGCTATGATATTAATATGTAGAGGGTCCGATAAATGCACTTCAATATAGCTATGCTCAACAAGAAGAAGATTATTCAGACAATTAACCCTCATTAGCATTTATTTTATTTTATTTTTTTTCAATTAGCTCCTCTATCATTACAGCAGGTATGTAATTTTATTTTTCCTGTAATACATTGAAAGATAATTTTAACCATTTATCTATTTTATCACCAACATTTATTACAACTCTATTGTCGTCTCTAAAAAGCCATTTTCTGTTGTAGACCTTACTGCACGCACTTGCTGGACAGATACTAACAATGTAATCAAACGAGTATTTATATTCCATTGCAATCAAATCTATTACAAACCCGTTCTTTCAACAATTTGTAACACCACCTATAGTTTATGTTCTGTAGCATTAGTTTGCTTTGTCTTTGCAATTTTAATCAAATGTGTACATACGGCAAAAAAAAAAAAAAGAAAGAAAAGGGGCTTCTAAGATTCTAAAAGAAAATAACCTTAGATGACAGAATTGTGATAGCCGAGCGTTATGAGTGCGCTCACTCGTGTCCAGCCACCAGGGGTGGCAGGGACCAATCTGACATCAGCGAGCATAGGAAGGCCACTGGGGGAGGGGGAGGGTACCTGTCAAAATGGAATGGTCAGAACGGTGAGAGGCCAGGGACCGCTAATCCCAGCATAGATAATTTCCGTGTAGCAGGGAATACCCGGGGTGGGGGTGGGGGGTAGATAAGGATACCTGTGGGAAGGAAGAAACACTCGCGTGTTACGGCTGCAACAAACTAGACCACGTTGTTGTTAAGATCTTAAAAAGTACCGTCCGACAACGATAAACGCGGTAACTCCGGACACTTGGAAAGCGAGAAACAATGGAGCTGACCAACACAGCGGTAGCTACGGTTAATTGGGAGAGGGTTACTGTGTTTTAATATACCGGCTGTAGCTATCCGCCTTGGTCGACAGTACGCATGTCAAGTCTGGGGAGTCTACAGGCGAGACGGTTGAAGTACGGTTTGCTAGCGGGAGGAAAGGTTCGCTTCGGGTCGTTACCTCGACCTAGGCTTGCCGAATGTGAAAGGGCGAATTCAAGCAGCGTGTTTTGTTGGAGTTGTTTCACAACATATTGTTAGGGTGTATGTATGTGTTGCCACGGCCTAATCCTATGACGTGTTCACGTATGCATGTGGGGTCGGTTAAAAGAATCACGGTACTAATTCAGTTCCCATAGTAAACCTATGCAAACACCATGATATTAAAAATTCAATAACTTAAAATTTCTGAGTGCTCATGATCAAACCTATATTTATCAGTATAGATGAAACCTGGATGTCGGCTTCTGTGTAGAGGAAAGGATATGAGCCGCGGAATTTTCTGGGCCTGCATGTGTTTGAAACGTGCTTTCAATTCCGCACCAAAGAGTCAGGTGCTAATTTTAGTAATGAGTGTTCCAAACTCAAGTCTGTTAAAGGGCTGGAATTCCATCAATAAAACAATGTTTCTATTATTTTTTCACTTTCAACTAGTATAAGCTCTCAAAAGATTCTTTTTCCTAAAACATAACTTACATTATTAACCAATCCTGGCCAGCCAAACCCATATATACTCTATTTTATGTTCACCCATTTCCAGGCTGGTTCCCATTTTTCCATGCCATTAGTACCGTGTGTCCTTAAGACGATGGTTATGAAGCGGTAGTGAGGGTCTAAACCGCTGAGTCTGGCGAGCTGAGGAAACTTCAAGAGGATTTGTCTTTCAACAAGATACGCAGTTATGTAAGAGATGGGTCCGTACAGAAATTGTCGGACGGCGAGGTGAGGTTCGCGTTTAAACGAGGTATTTTATACCGGTAGGCCAGGAAAGGAACATACAGGTTCAAACAAATTATTGTGCCTAGCGGGACGCAAGTACAAGTGTGTGTGTGTGTGTGTGTGTGTGTGTGTGTGTGTGTGTGTGTGTGTGTGTGATTTAGATTTTTAACGTAGCTTTAACAATTTTTCAGTCATATCGCTACGATGTCTGCAGTGTGACAGTTTATTGTGATGTTTAGCAGACATGTGGCATGGTGTCCCACCCAGTCACATTATCCTGACACCAGGCCGACCAATCCTAACACTAACCTCTTAATGCTGAGTGCCAAGCGAGGCAGCTGTTAGTATCATTTTTTAAATTCTTTGGTATGACTCGGCCGGGATTCGAACCCGCGACCTCCCGCATCCGAGGCGGACGCTCTAACCACTAGGCTACCGGAGTGGTGACGCAAGTAGAAGTGTTTAGGCTGGCACATGAAGGTCTGCTTGGTACACATGGGTGTGGCGAAGATCAGAGATAGGCTAGTGAGGGAGTTGTTTTGGCCAGTTGGATATGGGCATGTTCGGAGGTTTTGTTTATCATGTGAGAAGCGTCAGCGAGTGGCACATAAGACCTCCCATCACCCAGTGCCACTAGGAACCAGCCCGACTTATTGATGAGCCTTTCTTGAGGGTGGCGATGCACCTAATAGGTTCGATAAAGCCTGCGTTGGAGAGCTGTAATCGTTATATATTAACGATTGTTGATTACGCCACCCGGTGTCCGGAGGCCGTTGCGTTAAAGAACATCGACCCAGTTTAGGTGGCCGAGGCTTTGTTAGGGTCCAAGTAGTTCAACAAGGTGTTATGTGCTTCTGTTATATCTATATAACCAGTAAGGTCAGATAAATACCAGAAAAGACACAAAAAATGTAACAAGACCAGCATCTGAACAAGCCACGACCAAAAGCAACTAATAAAGACTGACATCTACCCAGATAAAGGTTTGTAATATAATCTTAATACTGACAGCATTTAAAATATTGCTGAACAATTATTAAACTAAAATTTACAACTCAAGAAAATTTACAGTTTGAATAAAATATTGGCTATACACTAAAAACAAGAAAGAAACCCACAAAACACCCAGTTTCTTTAGCAAAGCAAAGGAAAAGAAAACGAAGTAAAGGTCTTTATATAAATGCTGAAAATATAGTAGTGTAACATCGTGGAAATGGAATACTTAGTGTATGTATTTATATTTGAACCAAATCATATATGCTGCTTTTCTTTGAGACAAAAGTTCATTTTAACTTTTTCATTGATATCTTTCTGTTGTAGAACTGGTTGTTTAAAAGGTTTGCGGTACTTTAAAGGACAAGCAGGCTTCGCTATTTGAAGAAAGTAAAGACCACACACTCACCCCACTTCAGGAGCTACCGTACTTTGATCATGAAGCAGCTTACCATAGCCAGTTCTGGGTGGATATCGTCAACTATCATCTGCCTGCGGAAAACCCAGATTTGACATTCTAACTAGTGTAAACGCTGCATTTTTTACACTCGTTTACCGCAATACAGGTACAGAAATATATCATTTTTCAACGCTGACAAAGATCATCAGAGACGATCTAACGAGTGCAAAAATTGTTACTAATGACACTGGCTTCACCTTCAAGCCCTCCATTCAACTATTAAGGGCAGTAAAGTCTGTATCTAGAATAATGGACTTAAAAAGAGAATCTTTGCGTATTTTTATTTAAATATTTGTGTGACTGTGATGTGTGTGTGTGTGTGTGTGTGTGTGTGTGTGTGTGTGTGCGTTTATAGCGAAATTACATTTTATAGAAGAATTTTATGCTGATAAAGAATCCCTTTCATGCCTAAAATGGAAATTTCGTGATAATTGTGTACGTTGCTATGTATGTCTGGGATTTAACAACACATTAACACAGTTCTTTGGTCCTATTGTACTGGCTGAAGCTCGGTATTTTCGTGAATGTCACAATCTTCAATATTCAAACGGGCACAATGAAACTGAAAGAAATATTTCGACTCGGTTGTTCAGCGTAAATACAGTAGTTGAATACATACATGCATATGAACGAAAGCTCATTAAATATCATAATTTAATACTTTCAGTCTAGACTGAATTAATTAATCAAGTGTAAAGCTAATTCACATTATGAAATCACAGCGAACAAATACGGAACCAAACTTAAAAAAGAGAAATTGGAAAACCTTGTTTATACTGTGAAAAACTCCAGTTCTCTCCTTGACCCTTGGGGTGAAGGAAAAAGAGTGAGCTCTTTCATAACAATGGGTGAAATAACGAAAGACAGTCTTGATGTGATGCAGATGCAAACAGCTGATGGAGACTATGAGAGAGAGAGAGAGAGAGAGAGAGAGAGAGAGAGAGAGAGAGAGAGAAATTTAAAGGAATCATTACGGGGGAGAAAGTTCAAATCGCATGTCCCCCGAAAGGACACGCATGTAAACTAATGAGTACAAAATGCATAGATTGTTTTCAATTAATTAAGCTTTATCAGTCAAGGGAAGTAACTTCTGCACACTTGTTGTGGAAGGAGGGTTTACTCTCAACTAGACACTATTGACTGGGATTTTCAGGTAGTAATCATTCAGTTTATTTGTTTCTTTTATACAAGATATTTACCAGGATTGTCATATTATCAGTCGGTGTTGTGATAAGTTCCTTTTTTTTATTGTAAATGGAATGGAAACTCTAAAATATCAGTGCAAGAATATATTTGAGTTGTCCATTTAGATCACACCAGTATGGGTAAACCTTGCTTGCTGTGGTACTTATATGCAGTCTAGTAAACCTTGGATGCTATGGTGTTATATGAGTAACCTGGTAGACTTTGGATGCTGTGGTGTAATATATATATATATATAGCCTGCCAAACTGGTTAAAGCTAAATCAGTAGTTACGTTTTCTAGAAATATTCAATTTTCAGTGTCAGCAATAAAATAATCAGAAGCTGTGGATGAATTAAATTATCTGCATTCAAATACAATTTCAATTGTAGATGCCAGGGCATAAAAGATGCGTGCTTCTATGTAGCTGACGTAAATCACAATCTGACTGAAATCAAATATCATCATAACAGCATGAATTTTGCAGAAGCTTGTTATATGCAGGTGTCATAGTGATACATAGTAATATTAAGTTAATGTATACGATCGGACACGGAATTAAACCCATGACCTGTGTAAGGATACGGTATACTAATGTGTCTGTTAGGGACATGATTGATTTTTTATGAGGTCCGTCCTATACTTTGTCAGGTTAATGGGAGAAGCTTTGGTTGTTTGTCAAGAATGCAAAGGGTTGAAATTTTGCAGAAACAGGGTTTGTACTTGCTGAAATATTTGTCATAAGTTGAAGCTTTGCAGAGATCGGTTTATTCAGGTAAGCGGGAAAGGATGTGAAACCCTAGATGTTTGTATGTTAATTTGGGCGGTTAAATAAACCTATGATCCTGATTGGTTAAGAAAATTAGAAGTACTGTGCTTACATGCGAAGTTTCATTTTTTCTTAAATGTCTAACGCCCTAAAATTAGTCAGTCTAATTGAGATCATGACTCTGAGGAAAGTAGAGAGTATTTTTCTCGTTAAAAGGTCCAAGAAACGTGAATTGGAAATCTTGAAAAACGATTCTGTAAAAGGGGACAAGAAAGCAAGGAGCTGTAAATTAAGATTCATACAATTTTTCTTTGATGGGAGTCTGAAGATAATTGTTTGAATTTATTTATCTTAGTGTCATCATTTTACCTTGATATGAGTCTAAAGAAAATTATTGAATTCATCTGACTTGGATGTTATATGGCTTATTTAAGATTTTCTTACATTATTTTCTTGATAGGAGTCTTAACATAACTTTGAGCTTATTCGTTCGTACGTCATACGAATCTTGTATGCTGTGAATTAATTATTATTATTAGGTCTATGGGATGTATATGCTGATGAATTTTTAGTTAGCAAATAATGTAGTTAAGACAAGAAGTTAATTTCTTTAATTCATTTGTAAATTTAAGATGTGAATTCTTTTAGCCGAGCAACAGTGGCGGCTTTTTATTGTCGATTGTATGTGTCCATAAAGATAGCGATTAATAGCTCACACTGCAGAAGGTTAATTGTATGAGACGAGACCAGACTATGCTATGGATCGATTAGTGAGTGCTGTTTAATAGTTCTGTTAGAGAAATACATTAATCTCCCTGTACTCTGTTTATGGAAGGAACTGAGCTTGCATTTATATGGTATACTGTCAGGCTGAGACCTGAAACCATATTAGCAGTTAGTGTCTGTTTGAATTATCCTATGACGATATCTACGAAACAGAAGAGGAGATGATATTCTATCCAAGAAGTAAAGACCGAACAAACTATTTAGGTTGCATATCTATCTATTTTTAAAAGGAAATAGCTCCGGGGGAGACATTAAAAGAAGGCAACCCTGTTAATGACCCGTAAGGGGCTAGATGCGAGAGAGAGGTCATTGTAGGCAGCAGCACAAGGGAGCCAGAGAGATAAATCGATTCCAGCCGACTACCGGTGTTGAATCGGAGTAACCCGCAACAATTCGTCAGTTTATGCAGATATGCTGGACTATTGAGTTCGAAGCGCTCACTCGATTTTATGATGAAATTTGTCATATCTGTGTAAACCGAATTGCTAATTGATTTTTAAATAACTTTTGGTAATTATTTTCTAGTAGAAGTGTAACTTCACGAATCTTGTCCAGTTTTATTTTGTTTATCGAACTGACTACATTTCATATTTTTATTATTCACTCGATCCGGGCGATAAAACCGAGGTCAATCATAATCTAGACATCAATAACCACAACCACCACCACCACCCCATAACAATCATCTAAGATCAGGTATCAGGTTCCCCGAAACCTTTATACCGTTCTCAGCAAAAACAAAACGAAAAGATGGGCATATTTGTAATGTGATATTCAGCTGCAACTTGAAAAGACGGAATCAAAGGACCATTTTTTCAGTTATCGTTAAAATATTAATATTTACAATAATTTCCATTTGAAATTTTTGAAAGATGACCATGGATCTCAAAGAAGATCAACTCCTTATACTGGATCTTAAGGAGAATTAGGTTTGTAATTATTAAAGAGTAGTCCATCATATTGCAAACTTACTATGAAAAGCAATATATCATTTATTCCGATGAAAACATTCTTTTATGATGAAAATTTTCCCTACCTTCGCTGGATTTACTGTGTTGACACATCTCTTCCATTTCTCGAATTGTGTTTCATCAACTAGTGGATCATCAATTACATTTTAAGTTCAGCAACATGAAAAGTTGGCTTCAAAGATAATTATTTCTGATCATTTTAAAAGGATGAAGCCGGGCTGAAGACACTGAAATCAATTACGAATGAGATGTTTATTTAGTATTGAACGATGAGCGACACCATACCAGTACTCATAAAGTCCAACAATGGATTTTACAGAATGATCCGCACCGAGTTAAACAACTGATACAAGGAAATGATATCGTTTCTAAGCCGAACATCTAACATGAACGAGTAAAATCAAATAAGAATCAATGTATGGAACTTATAAACAAATATTATTAATATATGGATCTACTTCTACGGATGATGAATGTTTAGAATCGAAAAAAAAAATAAACAATATTTCATCTATCACTAAGGGTATAAAAATGTAGGATTTACACAACTATGAATAAGGTATGATTCGGTCACATCAAACTATTGCAGACTATTAGTAAATAACCACAATAGATTAGACTATTCGAAACACCGCTGGAACTCATTTGGAATACTCGATACGTTGTTGACTTGTGATGGAGCTTTCATGACTATTTAGGTTTTCATTCTCCATACTGAAAGATATTTTTAATTTTCCACTTTGTATTCTAGGTACAGATTGGGTTTTGTTATCCAAAGGTCATAGTTGAAATGTTGCATAAACACCGTTAGTACTTGTTTAAATATTTGTCATAGGTTGAAACTTTGCAGAGATCTGTATAGGAAGATAAGAGAGAAAAAATAGAATTTTCCAAACCCCGGAGGAGCATATGTTAATAACGGCGGCTAGACATGCCTGACATCTGATTGTGTAGTTAATGGATTGGCGTGTGTTTCCCAGGCATGTGTTTCCCGTTTTAAAAATATCTCTCACAGCAGAAACAGGCAGTCTATTTTTGCGCAAGGTGAAAAGTCTTGACTCATAGTCTGGGCGAAATCCTAGTAAACGTTTGTCCAAGGGACGTGTAGTTGAGGATTCTGTGAGAGACACGCAACCAGGGGTGTAAGGAGACAGTTCTGTTCAAGGTGTTAAAGAGCGAATATGCAAAAGGTACTGTGTCTTAATTTTATGCATATTTCTTTGATATGAGTCTTAATAACTGCTTTTGTTTTAAATGGTATAGGATTCTTGTATGCTAAGAATTGATGATCATTAGTTTTGTGGGGTGTTTTCTGCTGAGGAATTGCTAGTTAATATAGTGTAGTATAAACTAAAAAGTTTCTTTGATATATTTATTTAACTAAGATATGAATTCTTTCAATCTATAAATTGGTCGTGTGAACAATTGAGCAGCCATATGTGGGCATGTGTCCGACATTTAGTTCAAGATAGTGATTAATAGTTCACACGCTAGGGGCTTACGTGTCATTAAAGCTAGATTAGACTATGCTTCTCGATCAATTAGTAATGGTCACTAGTTCAATTGGAGAAATACACTAATTAATTTTCCTACACTATGTTAACTGCCTATGGAAAGAGAGAAGATCGAGTGTATGTAGACAAATACGGCATTGTTGTATTGGATGCAAGGTTATGACCTGAAGCCAGTTAACAGTGGCGTGTCTGTTGTAAGATGTGATACAGGCTATTATGAGTGTACCGGATAGTGGGATGTATGTTCTAGTCAGAAAGTTAAGGATGAGCGGAGAATTAGGCCGCATTTATTCTACTTCATCAGGAAATGGCTTCCACGACTAAATAAGAGAGATTGAACGACCAGTATAAGAGACTGGACGACCGAGAGAGGCCACTAGAGGCGTTGTGACAAATAGTAGGCCAGAAGGAACCCGGTAGCGTTCCACTTCAAGTCGCCCCTTACCGACAAACTATGTTTATTTTGGAGAGTGAACAGCAACCAGTTATCAAGATATGGACGGCATTCCGGATAAATAAAGCTCGATTTCGTGATGAAATATGCCGTATCATTATAACACGGAACTGCTAATTGCATTTTGGAACTCTGAGTTAATTGATTTTTCTGGTGTTTATGCAAGAAAACCGTGAACTACATATATTTCTGCGAACATTCTAAATAAAAAATGCACACAAAATACGAAGTGGAAACTGCAGATTACATCCAAAACATGATAACAGAAAATAAGGGTAAATCCTATGCCGATGTCAACCAGGGAACACAAACAAAGGAGAAAGGTTAAATATGATTGATTTTAAACAAATGATATTCGAAACATTGCGTACCGAAAGTATTATCATTAGACAAGACAGATTGTTGAGTATATTTTTTTAACAAATTAAACATTTCCAGATTAGTCAGATTCGAGGGTTTTATTTCACAAATTAAAAAATTACTGGATCAGCCAGAGTCGAAGGTGTTATTTCATAAATTACAAATTTAATCGACCAGCATTATTTTTATGCACATTTTTTTGCCTTTACAGAATGTACTAAGTCAAATGCATGCCTATACAAATTTGAACAAAACTGTAATTGTGTCCCTTGGCGTAATGGTAACATAGAACACAATCAAAACTGTGAAACCAAAAAATGTTGTATCGGTGAAATTCAGAAGAAAATACAATACATTTTAGACTTTTTGCAATATGGTACAAGTTTGATATAATGTGGAAAAGGTTACAGAAACAAATGTACATTCAAATTGCACCATGCTGGTTGTATTTAACCTACGAAACTATTTTATCCGGCAACATACCGTGCACAGATAAATATTCATTGGTGATATATGACATAGACAAATGCAGTAACGGTTCAAACAACTTCTGAACAGAAACTTTAGACGCTGACCCTATCTTGTCACAGATTAACACGAAACCTTCAAAAAGGTACAAAACGAGGCATAGTAAATAATATTCAATATGTCTTTTATCTCGGACATTTAAAATATAAAAACTCTACAACTTCTGATGGATGTAATAGGTGCTTGTAGGTTGTAAAGCTGGTTTTATTTTAAATGTCTACGTCCGGGGGTGGGGGGGATGCGGCCACGCGGCAAGATGTTTCTTTGAACAGCAGGCTTTGCCATTTCGTTTTTCCTTTGGACGGTTGTTTTTGGCCTGTCTCTAATTTGTCATGGACTTTAGGCCATACCAATAAGCAACATATACTAAGATAAAGTCAGTGTCCTGGAAAGTACATTTTCCTCTTGTAGCCGTTCTGTTCTAATTTAAATTCTCTTTTCAGAGCTGCTAAACAGTTGATTTTCCCTTCATTTGTTTCAGATCTTCATATATTTCTTATAGTAAGTTTGTTCTGTATTTCCTAACAAAACTAACAAGTGTGTTCAAACTTGGTTTTTGTCCTTTTGATTTACAAGCAACTGTAATTTGTTTGCCGGTTTAATTCGTTTTCAAGGATCTGTTACGCTTCTTCTCTTGCTTTCTGATCTGAGTGTGCTAAATTCACATGTGTCGTTAGGGTATTTGTTTTTAACATTCTATGTTACATTCTACATGTTCCTGTTTGAACATAACTTCTTAAGTAGTGAACAAATGTAACTTTTGTTTACTAAATCTACTACAGGAATGTTACAGTATTTTGGTTAACATCTGAATAGGATTTCCCGTTATTTTCTGCTGTCATTCCTTCTCTACTGTTTTTGTTTATCAGCAGCTTTCTGGTTCTGCCGCATAAACACGTTGATGAAAGATAATATGTTAATATGTCAACAAAAAAAAAAAAAAAAAAAATACGCTTTCAATCTTCCCCAGTCAAGTTCTCTTTAAATGTGCTATCTCCATATCAGGCAGAGGTGGAAATGATGTGTGATCTCCCCACAGTTCTTATCTTCAGAGAATTCCCCTTGTCAATTCTCTGGTTTCGGGTTTCACACATTTCCACACCCGCTTGTCCCTTGGAGTAGCCGTCTAACGAGAGAACTTACTTATTAATTTTCCTCGGAGTCCCTCAGGCATTCCTTCTCGGATGAAAAACTTGGACTGACTAATATCGTGAGGGAGATTGTTATTAAACCCTGAAATCCGTCTGGGAATACACTCATCCAACATAGCCAATCAGGATTGCTACTTTAACCGCCAAACTGTTTTACCACTCCCATATAAGCCAGAAAAATCCTCTCTAGTCCGTCTTTACTAATAACTTTTCTGGAAAATATCATTTTATGACACCTGTTTCAAATAGCTCCCGACATACTAAACTTTTCCCTGGTTCGTCTCAACTCTGGTCATTTTACCTCTATTGACCTTGTGTTAATATTGCACTCCTATCCGGCCAAACCGTTAGCCAAGAGAGCCCTAATTAAAATTCAATTCACGCCCCAAGCAGAACAGATTCTATCCATCGCAGTGAACAATTACGGCTAGTCTAACACATTTTCCAAACTTAATGGTTACGTGCCACGCTGACCACGACAGAAAGCACTGTGAAAATATCTCTACAAAATTTTGCACCCTTACACTCCACAACGTTGGAGTGTTCTTTTGTTCCATTTCGTTTGATGAGTTTTCAATGGCACAATTATAACATTTTATCATCTTTATTTTTACTGTAATAGTCAGATTTTGAATATATGATACTAAAGGCTGCCCCATAGTACATAAATAAAGTCACTTTTGGAAGTTGAATTTTTATATTTGTTTATTATCACAAATAGATCACCTATTTTAAAAGTCATTATCCGCCTGTATTCCCACACTAGAGGACGTTAGAGAACTCTGTGTATTAGATTTGATTTGTGACACGGTTATTTTCGGTCTGTCTTTATTTGTTTAAACAAAATAGTACTTTCTTTTTGGATTATCTTTCTCGGTTTTATACAAAAGATTGGCTATCATTAACGAATGGTATACCAAGAACAAATCTTGTAAACAGAACAGTTTAGCCAACAATGATAGTCTGGTCAAACTCCCCGGAGTGTCAAATAATCGGAGTTCTTTCAGCCGTTATCGCTGAATGAGAAAGTACTGAGTGTGCATTGCTCTGCATTTAGTGAGCTGATGAGTTCAGCTGACTTTGAAGAAAAATGAACTGTACCCGGCAACACACGCTGTTTATATCCATTTACAAGTTTGTCTGGCCTAATTTGAATGCTTTCAATCTCTTACGTATTTTCGCTCTTTAGTTTGTTACATTCTCAACTTTTTGGATCCTATATCTTCTCATACATGAAATTGGTATATGGTTGCATCCCAGAAGTGAAACGGGGGGGGGGGGGGGGCACTGTTCAGACAATGGGACTTCCATGTTAAAAAAGGGTCCCGGCACTTTACGGACAATAGGAATTTAACATGAGGAATTTAACATAGGGATTGTATAGCGACAAAATATTGGGCTTGTATACGTGCAAGGGAAATTGAACAAGGGAATGTATTGGACCTGTGTACAGACAATAGAAATTGAACAGGGGTACTGGACACTGGCAACAATGTTACAAGTGGCTGACCTCAATCGGGAGGAACAGTGTTGCAAGTGATTGACCTGAATACGCGTTACTCTAGGGACAACAGAGATGTAGACATAGAGACATGGTTAGAGACAGAGTTAGAGATTTAGACAGGGACATAGACATACTATACAAACATAGATTTATATCATACAAAAAATCGATTAAATATTTTTTAGGCAAGAGAGAATTGATATCTTATCGAGACAATGGAGTGGCCATTAAACGGGCCTTTTTTGTTAACACCATTCAGTTAACACAGAGGGCATCGCACAGATCTTCTTCTCTTCCTCAAACTTCGTCTGACCCCTGGGCCGTAGATTAAGACTCTTCAGACAGCCTTGCCTCTCCACATAGATTCTTCGTTTCCAAAAGGCTGTCTCTGTGATCTGGGTAATTGCCCATGATGATCTGACATACATGGGATAGTCCGGGCGGAACAGCATCGACGATAGGAGGCTTGACGATTCTACGTTAATCCACATCTTGTGACGAGAACAGATGAATGGAATGAGGTGAGCCGTAGTTATTTATAGTGGAAGAGCGGATCGAAACGGATTGAATGCTTTCACCAATCCTAATACGAGTTACAAATTCAGTCATAGTGTGGAGTCTGTCTTCCAATCCGAAGAGAGATGTCTGTGACGTCACATTCCCTATATAGGTGCGCTAGCGTCTGTGTGCAGTGACTCAATGTGACAGAGTTAGAACATGACGGAAACTAAGAAAACGATGAATTGGGGTGCACCGGCCGTGGAGACGAGAAGTGATGACAAAGCAGCGACTACCAAAACAAATACAGTCCTATTTCCAGAAGAGAACGATTTTAATTGGGATTTAATTAATTTTCTCTCTTCTTCACAAGAATTTGTTCCGGTACCAACACCTTCACCACCTTCTTCTTCCTTATCGATCGTTGAGGATTTTAAACAGAGACAGAAAAAAGAATTGGATAAATTTTTGCAACAGCAGAAAGAAGCAGAACAATCTTTTCTCATTCAACAGCAACAACGAAAAGAAGATGAGGCAAAAAGAAAACGACAGGAAGAAGATGAAGCAGAGAAGAAACAAGGTCTAGGATAGAAGGAGGCAGTGAAAGTCAAACGGTGACGGTACTCTTAGACATTTTGGCAAAGTTAAGGAATTGAAAGAAATGTATCAGACTTCTTTAATACGACCCAAGAGAAAAAGACCTCCCCGAGCCAAACATTCCAACCCCGTCAACGCAATTACTACGCCTGAGATACCTACACTAGTGATCTCTGCCAATCCTCAACAGTAGCTGGTCCAGAATTAGGCCTTGGCCGTGGCAATGGGATAAGGCAGTCAAAGCTCATTACTTCCCGTTCCTGAGTTTGTTTGTTTTTTTTTAAAAAAATAAAAAATAAAAAAAAAAACCAACAGGGCCACCCATCTCTCGAAAAGAGACTACTCAATGTTTGCCAACATCAATTAAAACTCAAAATCCTTTTTTTCCCCATGATGAACGTGTGTGAGTGCGTCAGTGTAAGTCCTTATTATAAAAATCAAAACCAAGAGACACTTACGTTTTTCTTTCTGGCATATTCTCTGGTACAAATTTACAATCCAATTCACAACACATCACCTTAAAGAGTTCATTTTTCTTCTTGTTTGTCTTTTCACTCTCTTCTTTTTTTGAATTTCTTCACTCTCACAGGTTTTCCCTCTTCTTCCTCACTTTTTTCTCGTCTTCTTTTCTTCTCTTTCTGTACGTGTCTGGGTTCTTCCTTTTCGGAGGGTACCTTTACTTCCTGATTGGAGCCCTCTTCTCTTGCTCCTGTTGTTTCTTAGGGCAGTCTGAAGACCAATGTCATTTCTCTTGACAATGATAACAGGTATCTTGACTTTTGTCTCTCTGATACCTGTCTTCCTTTGTCGTTCTTTACTTCCAGAACACCAATGCCCTTTCTTCTGACAGATATAGCAAGTATCGTGAACTTTTATCTCGAAAGGAGGGGGAATAGTAAGTCGGCTTCCCTGAAGAAAACCTTCGAATGACACCTCGCAAAGCTCTGATCAGAAGTTCGATCTGTGTTGGCTCTTCCATCTTTCTGCTAGAATTGAGAGTGAAATGAATACTTTGAGGGAAGACACTGACCTTTGATATAGGGAAGACACTGACCTTACATTGATATATAGGTGACCATGCCGTTTAATTTGACCTATTGCAATCAAGATGGAACGATCACACCATTTCGTGAAGATAGGAGAAGAAAGTAAGAGGCAGAAACATGACCTATCGCCTCGCACAGTAGCTGAAGTCTTGGCTCAAATCCATGTCAGCGATTTTGAAGATGACATGATTGTGCCAGAAGCCAGACCAAGGGAGTCTACACCAAACCAAAGTCCACCACCTGTAACCCTTGAAAACTACTACCACATTCGAGAGACGGATAAACGCGCCTCAAGAAAATTTAGAACGACAGCCTACACATCCACGGTGAAGTTTAAAGATTTCAAGTAGAAAACAGAAACGTTCAAAAAAGATTTCTGGGATTCCTTGTTAACTAAACTAAAACGGCAATGCGAGCCAACGAAGATGATCGCTTGACACTTTCCATTTATCATGCTAGTCTGAAGTCACCCATCCCCCCTTTGGATCGAGGTTAGCAGGCCATCAGAATTGACACCTTCGAGAGTCATCGACAAGATTCAACACGTGCAGCAATCCAACGGCAAGTTTCACATCATCGATGGAAAAGCGACATTGTACATGGCTCACGTTTCACTTCCCAAAAGGATCGGACGCAAAAAGTGTTATTCGTGAACGACCATCGCAGCAACAAAATGACTCTCTTCCGAATTAACAGCCCTCACGACGTGTTACGTTCGTGCCATCGTGGTGGGACGAACGTATGCCGACAAGAACGACACCGTAGGATGGAAAAGAGCCTGGGACAAAATTCGAAAATCGAACCGAGCCAAACAACAAATGGAAGCAGAACTCCTGTTACATCAAGCCAGCCTGTCCAATGACACACCCTCCGGTATTCCTGAAATGCAAAAATTGCAAGACATCTTGACTCTACGTTACATCTTAAAAGTACATCTTCAAGAAGTGCCCGGCCCTCTGTTGTTTCGAGACAAAAATTTCAAAGATGGAAAATACATTCACCTCTACCATTTCGATACCATTACCAGTATCACCGGATTCCTGGGATACAGTTATTTCTTGTGAGAAATGTGACTATGGCTATAACAATCGAGAGCAACACAAGTACTGTGGATCAAAATGTGAGGGATGTTTGGCCTCTAAACCCTGCGTTGACGAAGGACAACAACGAGTGCATTTCCCAACTTGTCAGCGAACGTTTGTCAGCCCAGCCTCTTACCAACAACATCTCAAGACGCAAGGTTCACAGCAGAAAGTGGTTGTGAATTCCTGAGATTGTGTTCTACTTGTGGACAAGTGATACGTAGCAATAATGCCAAGGCACACATTTTCCAAGAAAGAAACGATGTCATATTTGTCACCAAATCGTGAACTTGGAACACGAATGCTACATTAAAAAATACCAACCCCAACAGGAGGAGGAGGAACATGACCACAAGAAGAAAGGCAATTTCAGATTTTTCGATTTTGAATGCATGCAAGAGACTAGCATTCACATTCCTAATTTCTGCGTGGCTCATCGAGCATGCGAGATGTGCATCCAAGAATCTATCTTTTGCCATTGCCCTCATTGTAGCAAGATTCCTGGAGAACGTGAAAAAATCTTTCAGGGACCTAACACACTGGCCGATTTTGCGCAATAGATCTTACACGATATCGACGAGACGCACTGCCGAGAGGACATAGAACGTTATGGAGATTGTTATCGCTATGCCACGGTGATAGCTCACAATTTCTCGGGATACGATGGACAATTTCTTCTCAAATACTATACGGAACAAAGCACCGAACATCCTAAAGTCACTTTCAACAGGGCCAAAATCATTTCCATACAAATGGGACAAGTGCAATTTAAACATTCGATGAGTTACTTGGCTATGACTTTGGCCATGCCTTTGAGGTGAATGCCTAAAACGTTAAGAATGACAGAAATGGCCAAAGGCTATTTTCCGCACACTGTTTTAATACCGACGCCAATCAACATGCCGTTATGCCCCCATTTGCCTGATGCTTACTACTATGACCCCGACAACATGCGCACCAAACAACGAGAAGCTTTCTATGTTTCGTACCACACTCACGCTTCGGACACCTTCGACTTTCAGGAAGAAATGTTAAAGTATTGTCGTTCCGACGTGGACATTTTATAGCGATGCTGTGGAAAATTTCGAGAATTGTTGGAGCACGGTGGGATTGATCCTTTGGAAATAACCTGCACCATCGCCAAAGCGTGTTCCTTAGTGTACCGACAACGATTTTAGCCCGAGAAGACCCTGGCTCTCATCAGTCCTCAAACGACTAATTTTGTCAAACGTCAATACTAGGTCAAAGCTGAACGTTGGCTACATTACTTGTGTGAGAAGGAATACAAATGGATCCAACACGTCCGAAACGGAGTAGGTGAAAAGACTACTGGAACGTATTCGGTGGATGGCTGCGACTTAGAAAACCCTTACATCGTGTACGAGTTTAACGGTTGCTTATTTCACGGATGTCCGATCTGCTACCATGTACACCCACAATCGATTTTTACAACGTACCGTGGAACACTTCTACGAGGACATTTGTCAGCGGCTCTTAAAGTTAGAACAGCAACGATACCAAGTGGTGGAAATGTGGGAATACGAGCACGATCACCGTTTGAAAACCGATCCTGAGTTTAAACGCATCGTGGAAAGTTACAAGTTGGTTGACCCTCTGAACCCGCAGGATACTATGTATGGAGGACGGACGAATGCCACCAGTTTGCTGTACCACGCCGATGAGGAGAAACGAGAAGAAATCAAATACTTGAACGTGTGTTCGCTGTATCCTTACGTGTGCAAATATTGTCACTTTTCCGCAGGACACCTACAATTGTTGACCGAACACATCGACCTGGACAACATTCGATAGTATTAAGGATTGATTAAATGTAAAGCCTTGATTCCCACGAACTTGTACCATGCCATTTTACCTCACCATTGCCAAGGAAAACTGGTGTTTCCCTTGTGCCGTACTTGTGCCGAAACATGCAACCAAGACCAACCTTGTCAGCACACCCAGGAAGAATGCGCTTGACAGCAACGTGGGTCAGCGTGGAATTGTTCAAAGCTCTGGACCTGGGATAGCAATTATTAGAAGTGCACGAAATTTACCACTTTCCCAAGACAGAACAGTACCACAAGGGTGACGAGACTCAGAAAGGCATTTTCGCGGACTACGTAGATGCCTTTTTGAAACTGAAACAAGAAGCCGGCGGCTATCCTTCCTGGTGTCAGAACCCCGAAGTCCAAAAAATTCAAAGAGAAGTACTTTGACCAGAAAGGCATCACTTTGGACCACATCGAGAAAAACGAAGGAGGGTGATCGTTTGCCAAAGTGATGTTAAATTGCTTGTGTGGCAAAATAGCGCAACGACCGTGTTTACCCAAGACTGAGTATTTGACAAAACCTTCCCTCTACTTCCAGATGATTCACGACAAAACCAAATACATGAAATACGTGGACGGCCTTCGTGAAGACTTGATTCTGGTCAATTACAAAGAAGAACTGGACTTTGTACAAGCCGACGAATTTGGAATGTCATCATTGCTGCTTACGTGACAGCCCATCCTCGTGTGCTGTATAATGACACGGACAGTTGCATTTACATCAATCGCTTGGGTCACCGACACCCTGACATAGAAGAAGCCGTTTAGGAACCTGGACGGACGTGCACCCCGATGATAATAGTCTAAGTTCTGATAGTGGCGGTCATAAAAATTACGGCTACGATTACCGGGACACCCAAGGAGATGTGCACACGGAGTGTAAGGTGAAAGGATTGACACTCAGTTATCGCACCAGTCAAGTGGTGAACTTTGGGGTATTGAAAGAAGCCTTGCACTCTGAAGACGATCTGCATTTTCAAGTGAACACGTCCCAACCTCAAAAGATGGTACATTTAGCTACACACCAAAAAGTCAGTCGAATATTTGGAAAAAGTGTATCAGATCGTGTACCAGAAGCGAGTGCGGCTTCCCAACCACTTCACTTTACCGTACGGAGACGTCGATATTGGTCAGCATATAAAAAGGGACAACGTCCAAGACCGGTTGTTCATAGTGACTACAAACACCAAGCAAGAACGATGAATACTTTTAAACAGACAACACTAAAATGTTCGGTGATTCTCAAGTGGAGTGCGATGCTATGACTTGCGTTTGCAAGGATGCCGTACGCTGTGACCTCAGCGATTCAGTACCACATGATGGGAACTTTGCTGTGACTACTACTACAATACCTACCATGGAAAGTGATGAAGTGCGTGTCAAACCTGACGGATGCGAAAGCGATGCCACTCGTTATCGTGGACTCCAAGAACATTACCCAGTGTCCCTACGACACCAAATATGTTGTATAATAACTTGTTTATATTCCACTTTGATCGTTTTCATATATTAATGTACTTAACCATTTGGCTTGTATGTATTTTTGTCTTTCGTGTTCAATTTTAAAAATGTTTTGAAATAAACGTGCCCTGTAGAAAAGTATAAAAACTCCTGCCTTGTCTCCCTTCGCTATGGCTACTTCTGCTGTCTCTGCTCCCTCTTCCGCCACTTTCAAAGTCATCGACGTACACATAGATCGTGCTAGTTGAGAGGGCTTGTATCTTCGTCATCCCTTTAACATGTTAATTGCTCGACCAAGCGGTTCAGGCAAAACCGATTTTGTCAAACGTTTCATCGAACATAAAAACCATTTGACCGATCGTCCACCTCAACGTATCGTGTGATGTTACAAAGAGTGGCAATCTGCGTACAGCTACTTCCAGATGATTCACGACAAAACCAAATACATGAAACACGTGGACGTCCTTCGTGAAGACTTGATCCTGGTCAATTACGAGGAAGAACTGGACTTTGTAGAAGCTGACGAATTTGGAAATATCATCATTGCGGCCTAAGTGAAAGCCCATGCTCGCTTAAAATTGTACGAAACTTTATGACTGTTAGGGGATCGTGTGCTGCATTTTGGCCCGGACAGTTGCATCTACATCGATCGTCTGGGTCACCGTCACCCTGTGATCGAAGCTGACCGTTGAGGAGCCTGGACGGACGAGCACCCCAACGACAAGATTCTAAGTTTTGCTAGTGGCGGTCCCAAACATTACGGTTACGAATACCGGGACACCCAAGGAGAAGTGCACACGGAGTGTAAAGCGAAAGGATTGACTGTCAATTATGGAACCAGTCAAGTGGTGAACTTTGGGGTATTGAAAGAAGCCTTGCAGTCTGGAGAGGATGAAGATTTTAAAGTGACCACCTACCAACCTAACAAGACACACACCAAATCGTCAGTCAGCCTTTGGAAAAAGTGTATCAAATCGTGTACCAGAAGCGAGTGCGGCTTCCCAACCACTTCACTTTTCTTTACAGACACGTTGATATTGGTCAGCATATAAAAAGAGAAAACGTCCAAGATCGATAGTTCATTGTTCCTACAAGTACCAAGCGAGAAAGATGAATACTTTTAAACAGACAACGCCATACAAGTGATACTCAAGTGGAACGCGATGCTGTGCCTTGCGATTGCAGGGATGCCGTACGCTGTGACCTCAGCGATTCAATACCACATCATCGGAACTTTGCTATGACTACTACTACCATACCTACCATGGAAATTGATGCTGTGCGTGTCAAATCTGACGGATGCGAAAGCGATGCCACTCGTTATCGTGGACTCTTTACTGGTTTTCATAGTCAACGTGAAACCATGCGGTTACCACCCTACGGATGTAATCCATGCCTGAGTAAACTACTGCGGATTTCACCGTACCCTTATCGAAATGAACCTGTCAAAGAAGAACATTCGTTCCCTGTGCGTTTGTCTGAATACTGCGACTTCAAAAGTCGATTCCAAACCTTTCGAGTAAAGTGGCATAAATATCTGGGAAGACCTACCCCCAAAGACTTAGCCAGAGCCGGATTTATCTACTTGGGCGAAGTAGATAAAGTCAAGTGCCTTAGTTGCGGTGTATCACTACACCAGTGGGAACAGAAAGATTCCTCATACCTGGAACATGCTCGATGGTCTCCGCACTGTCACTACCTACCTTTAGTGGGACCCTAGTAATATCTTGATGACTACTTTACAAGAGAACATTGGCGGTTTGATTGTGGAGTTGAGAGAACTTTTTTTTACCGAGAGTTGGTCAAAATACAAGTGAAACGCAAACTCAAAATTATTTCTCCATTTTTAAATTATGCTCTTTTCCAAAGTAAACAAAGACTGATTATACGAGGACAATACTTCAGTCACAAATATAAACGAAGCTATTGGCCACGACACAGCGATTCGTGATTCTTGGAGGACGCTATTTGTATCACATCCAACTGTTACGTGTAGGCTCGTACAAAAGTAACAAAAGAATAGAGTGAAGCCAACAAGCTTTGTAAATTTAACAAAATGATTTATTTCCCTAGAAAACAACGTAAAAATAGAAAATAGGACTTGCGGTTTGTGAATATAATCCAAAATTTAATCCTAGGATTGAAAAATATAAGTCCTATCACTAAACAGTTCTAATTGAATCCAGGTTCGAATCTCGATGAAATTCCAATTAGGAGGCGATGACGTCAGATGAGATCGTTGTACTGATCGCAACAGATCCTCGATTTAATCACAGTTTATAATGTTTCCGTTTGGAATTCCAGAATAAATTTCCACTGAATAACTTTCTCCCAGAACTTTTATAAATATGAAGCACTTGTGTAGTTTTCTAGAGAATGAGTTATTAAATTCCAAAAAATGGACGACCTTCAGAACAAGCTGGTACCAACAACAAAAACCTCTCGAGCCCTGAATGTTTAAAATATGACTCAATCGATCTAGCAGAAAATGGCTGTTTTAAGCCTCGATTTTAGATCACATGGTGGCTTACGTGACGGGCTACGTGATTTACTAATTTGAACAGTGCAATAAAAAAAATGCCATTTATCACGTAAGCCTTAAAAGAACTTAGCGAATCTTATTATAAGATTCAATAAAAAAAAGTTGTTTACAAATTAGAGCTATCACGCAAGCAGATGATGTCCTTGATAATAGCCAATCGTATTCACCCGATGTTTACGAGATCTATGAACCAGGGTGTGTTAAAAATAATGATAATGTAATACCTTTTACGTTCTATTCAGGTCAAAACATGGACTAAATTTACTGGGATAAATATCAAATCTAGTAAAAATTATCATTGCAATAAAATATAATGAAACAAAATAAAATAAAAAAGAATTTAAAACTAACACACAAGCAATTTAATTACGTATTCGTAACACAACAAAAAGAGGTATAAAAACTGGCTACCATGCCACGACCTTTATCATTAGTGATACAACAATTGCCGTGAAAGGAAATCAATGACAATATTCAGACGGTGGAGGATTACCAACACTTGTTACGATAACTGTGTCCATTGATTTGGGGTCGTCGTGTGTTGTGTGTCTTAGTGACTTCCTTTCTGGGATTTCGTTTACCAGTCGATTCCTTGTGGACTCTTTACGATCTGTACTATGAGGTACCGTCAAAAATCATGAAGGTGGTACCTTAAAATGTCCACGAGAGACTCATTCTGTTAAAGGCCTTGCACTTTCATCTTGATACTTCTCGACCTCTACAGGAAAAAAAGATTCGTCAACTTTTAGGCACTGAAAATGTGTACGACGATGTGGGTGTAGCTTGTGACTTACACCCTCACAGGTCAGATGTAAGTGACTGGAAAGGTTTTGGTTTCGAGGCTTGGACAAAAGAAGTGGCACACTATGCCCAAGATTTGAGATCAGAAAGTCAAACGTCCAGTGAAAAAGTAACTTTTAAATCTGTGTTAGACACAGTGTCAGAAGAAGAACCCGTAACCGAGGAAAAAAACCCACTCCAGGACAGGACTTTCATTGACAAGGACACCCCGAAGGACCATTCCGTCAGGACCCCTGTGTGACTGTGCCAAGTGTAGAGACTCTAAAGACATTACAAACTGTCCCTACGACACCACACCTTCGTCACCAAAAATGTTGTACAGTGATTTGTTTATATTCCACTTTGATCGTTTTCATGTGTATTTTATTGATGTACTTAACCATTTGGATTTTATGTATTTTTGTCTTTCGTGTTCCAATTTAAAAATGTTTTTGCAATAAAGGTGTCCTGAAAAAAGTATAACAACTCTTGCCTTGTCTGTCTTCGTGTCAAAAGTGACATTCCCTACACTATGACTACCTCTGCTGTCTCTGCTCCGTGTTCCTCCAATTTCAAAGTCATCGACGAAAACATAGATCGTGCCAGTTGGGAGGGCTTGTATCTTCGCCATCCCTTTAATGTGTTAATTGCTCGACCGAGCGGTTCGTAATGCCGTTGTCATTTACATCACCCAAAACTTGTTTCAACAAAGTAAAGCCCATCGCACCATCAGTCTCAATGCTCGTTTCGTGGTCTTGTTTAAAAGCCCTAGAGATAAATGGCAAGTACCAGTGTTAGCCAAACAGTTAGGAACATCTTCGCTGACTCATGCGTACGACGATGCCACTCAAACCACTTACGCCTAATAACCTGTGGATTTAAAACCCATGACCCCCGATTAGTTGCGATTTTGAACCCATCTGTTTCACCACTGGTGCCAAGACGGAGGGCCTGTCGTGTACACGTCCCCGTCGACTTAACAACAACAAAAAAGAGTCTATAAATACCTCGAACACTTTTGGTCTGTCTCACACAGCGTCAACATGACGTCCCTTCAGTCTCATCTTCCCGTCAAATTGATTCGTTCCTTGTACGACATCAGTCGTGAAAAAAAATCCACAAATACGTGCTCGAGTCTTAGAAGCCAGTCTCAGAGAAGTCTTACCATGGTTTACGGTGACAGCACGTCAATCACTGCAAGGCATCATTCACATTCCACATCAAGCCAAACGATTTTTTGACAGAAACAAAGTAGTCTGGACGCAATTGGCAGATAGCCGCATCGACACTCAAACCAAAAAAGCAAACCATTTTGAAACCTGGAGGTAGCGCTACTCTATGAGGTGTCATCATTCGCTCCCTCTTAAAATGGGATAACAATGCTCCAAAAGTCATCCCCAAGAAAAAAGCCACTCCTCGACCCCAACGGACCCAGAAGATAAAGAGCAGTTGTGTCAAGACCAGGTCATAACCCCAGAAAAAGAAAAGTCACCAGAAAAGACCACAGAAAACAGCTTCTACCCGCAAGCGAGGCATTTCGGCCAGGACGCATCCTTACATCCCCGGTGACCACTTTTTCAGTATCCTCAGGTTCTTCCACTTCTCCGTTGCTGGTGATGCCAGCCAAACCCAATTTCACATGCGTCTTTCTTAATTTGATGAAAAAATTGGAAACACTTGTCTCCTCCAGCTGTGACACTCTCCACCTCTTTAGCTGCTGAGGCAGCTACTAACAAAGTACCGTATCCCAAAATAAAAGTCCAAGAAAGATCGGGCATGTTACAGAGTTTACTAGATTTATTCAGGAAGGAAGTGACCCGATTTAGTCCGTTGCGAACCACTCAACGTCGTGTGATGCCTCCCATGAAAATGATACGAGGGGCCGACAATCAGTGGCGACGCATTCCACTATAAATAGAACTGAGGCAAACGATTGGATCCAGTGTTTTTGTGCTCCGGAACGTCAAATGTCAAAAGATGTCACCTAAATATGTTCTCACCACCACCATCGTCGTTTTCCTGTCCGAAAATGAAAAGGAAAAAGAAAAGGACAGTCTCGTTATTTGACCCAGTCGCCGAAAAAACGCTTTGCCCAGAAAAGACCCTATGGTCCATAAAAACAAAGAGAAGGAGCAACCAAAGGGGAGGATTTTTTGGCGCTGGAATGGTTGAACATATGTTCAAACAGTCTGGTCTATCGAACTTTATCCAAAAATACATCCCCCAAAAATAAGATAAAAGGAAGAATGTCAATCAATAGACTTCAGTGCATTTTTTGTTCCTGAACCAAAAAAGATGTCCCGTAAAAGAAATCCACACCATCAATCTCTTCCTAAAAATGGAAAGAAAAGGAAGGGACTGCCTCCTGGTTTAGTCAAGCATTGGTACGTGTTGTCCGTCCTGTCCAAAGCCCCTCCACCCATGCGAAAACAACTCATTCAAACCGCCTACAAAGATGTCATCGATACCGTGAGTTAATGTTGTCTGAATGTCTTGAACTGAACAATACCTTTCTCTAAACATCAGAAAGAACGCTTCGCCAAACATCGACACGTTCTTCGTCAAATGGTTCAAACGAAACTACCTATCCGTCAAAGAAAAAGATGTTGGTGCAACGCGGAGGATTTTTACCCCTGATTGGACATCTTATCAAAAGAATAGCGGGAGCCATGCCGGGAGGACTCCTGGGAGGTGTTGTACCCATGGGTCCAAGATAAAAAGGACCAAGAAGATAAAAGGGGCCTCAGGGGTGAAAAAATCTCAGACGTGACCTTTGGAATCTGATGGAAGGAATAAACTGACTTTATTGCCTTACAAACGATGGATGGAATTCCAGCGCTGGCAAGAAAAACGTACCCCGCATTTAGCCCCCAATCCTCATTTGACCGAGATGTCCCAGTTACAACACGAATTGCAATCGTTGACGGATCGCAGCGATTTGTCAGAAACAGAAAAATGGTAACTGGTACGGTCAGGTGTTGCAGCAACTTCAGCTCTTTTGCCAGAAACCTTTAGACGAAACAGCTCAACCAACTCTAAAAGATTTTAGACCCTAATGAAAAGTTCATCATCACCACCACCACCATCCCAGTGACCAAGACAGAAAAAGGAGAAGAAGAATTTCAAACTGCACCAGAAAAAGTACGCAAGTTAACACCACCGACATCCAGATTAAAAAGATGATGGCAACCCCTTCTTCATCAGAAGAGAAATGGAAGGTGAAGACAGAAGTTAAACAGAAACTGATTACCCCTGTTCAGACATCCTCCTCGACACCTATTACTCGTCGGACACGCAAAGTATTACAATCCAAGAAAATACCACGCCAAAAAAGAGTAGCATCCGTGAAGAATGGGTGACATATTAAAAACAAAATAAAGTCCTAATGGAAAATTTGTTAGCCAGCATTTACTACGATCCATCCCATCCTGCAGGATAAGAAGGTGTTCAGAAATTGTATAGTGCTGCCAAAACCCGACTCAAAAGTCTCCGTTTACCTCATGTGCAACGATGATTACAAGAACAAGCCACGTACACCTTACACAAACCCATTCGACGAAAATTTTCCAGAAATCGCACCTGAGTGGAGGGCATTGATCATCAAGGACAAGCCGATTTAGCCGATGTCTCCCATTTGGCCACCTACAATCGTGGCTACAAATATTTGTTTTGTGTCATCGACGTCTTTTTCAAATTTGCCTAGGTCATATCATTGACTTTTAAATCGAGCACTGAGTTAGGGCGAGCCCTCAAACTGGTGTTGAAACAAAATTGTCGTCACCCTCTTCGATGGCAAATCGACAAAGGCACCGAGTTTCTGAGCCAAGCTTTCCAAAACGAATTAAAGAAACGAAACATTCATTTTTCACCACTGAGAATCCAGAAACCAAAGCCAGCATCGTGGAACGTTTTCAATGCACCTTGAAAGAATGCATGTGGAAATATTTTACGCATTAAAACACTATCAAGTACATCGACGTCTTAGCGCACCTGATCAAAGCGTACAACCAATCTTACCATCGGAGCATCGGATGTGCCTCCCAAGAAGTCACTCCCGTCAACGAAGTGGCCGTCTTTGAGCTCCTGTTTGGTACGTCCCCGACTGTGACTGTCCCAGAGAAAGGTGGAGTGTTGACTACGGGAGATTGGTTGCGCATTGGCAAAACCAAATGCACTTTCGACAAAGGTCACTTACCCAAGTGGACCACCGAATTGTTTCGTGTCTCTGTACGAGTGCGTGGCCGTCATCCTAAAGTCTATAAATTGGAAGACATGAACGGGGAGGAGTTAAAAGGAAATTTTTTACTTTCCCGAGTTGCAACGCGTGACCAAAAAACAAGACGAAGTGTATGATATCGAAAGCATTCTCGATCGAAGAACCCCTAAAGTGGGAAAACGTGGTGTCAAGAAAGTCAAAGTACATTGCAAAGGATATCCGTCTAGTGTTGACTCTTGGATCGACATTTCGCAAGTCATCGACTATAAAAAATGTGACCATCATGCCCTTCAACACTGCCCCAACCACCACAGTGACCACTCTTTCGCCGAGTTCTTCTCTGCAAGATCTACAAAAACAACCGTAATGGGTGTGGTGAGGAGAACGTGTGCCTAAAACGCAAATCGACTTTTTCTGCCAAATCTTTGTGGTGTATAGTGTCATCGGTGCTGCCATTGCAAATTAAGTTTGCAACAAGGAGACAAACAATTGTGGACCATTTTACTGAGCATTTGCATCGGTTACCTTCTCCCCAATCTTTCCTTCAAATAGTCTAACAGTAACTACCGGAATCTTGCGCCCAACGTCACTCACCCTCCCAACAGTCACCACCAAAACAACAAGAATCCTCTTTTAGACACTCGTCTGACATCCAGTAACCTCTCGGACTGCAGAACTCAGGAGTTATAATAACCAATTTTACTTAACTTTACCCAGTGACAGTTCCATGGATGTGTTTCCCCACAATACTTTGTGCTGTTTCACGGCCAAATTACCCCAGGCCATCCAATTGGGAAGTGGCTTTGGTCGAAATGATTCACCCTACACAAATCAAAAACATCACTGAAAATCAAAACAATTTATGGTCGAAGTTCTGAACGAGCAAGTGCAACAATACTTGAATGAAAACGAAACTGTAGATCCCACTATGAAACGACAAGTATCCCCCGATACTCCACGGTACATCTATGTGTTGAAAATTTCTGCAGGCTATTCCTTTAGCGGTCACCATATGGTGAACACGATTGTTTCCAAATTCAACGCACTGTTTGGCAAAGCCTTGGAGAAAACCAAACGAAGTGTCACAATCGAGTACCATAAAGTGGCTCGTCGCCTACTGATGAAATTTTCGCATGCCAAAACGCTGTCCATTTACATTTTGTCCTGAATTGTTTGATATTTTGGGTGGAGACCTCAGGATGTTCAAGGATAAGAACATGCCACCCGTTACCAACAACTTGACTTTTGTGAAGTTTTTTCGATTCCCTGTAGAACTGAGCCATGGATTAAATTTTATCTTTGTGTACTCTGATGTGGTGGAGTACAACATGGTGGGGCACACATCTGCATCGTTATTGCGTGTCATTCCTTTCAAAGTGGATTCTGCCACGATCAATGACGAGGAAACCCCTATCACGTTCACCGCGAATTTGTACATGGTCACTATTTACCCGTCAGTAAGTCGCATTTCGACAGTGTCAACATTGCTATAAAAGGACATCTGGGACAATATATTCCATTCACCAAAGGGAAAGTCACAGTAAAACTCCATTTTCGAAAACGATTACTCTAACCCCTTGTCAGTCATGTATCCTGTGTACCGAGGAGTCGCTCGACAGCGAGGACATGGTGTAGGAGATATGCTCAAATCGGTGTATCGTTCGGTGGCCCCCGTTTTGAAACGGATGGTGACACGAGGATTGCACCCGTTGAAAGATGCCGCTTTGACGCAAGGCAAAGAATTTATCCAAAATGTCATCATCGACAAACAAAACCCCAAAGAAGCCTTTTTGATGTCTTGCTTCAAACTGGCAAAGACATTTTGGACCGAAAAGAGACTCCTATATATGTCCTGAACGCTGCCCAGTCAGACATTCCTGTTTCCCTCACGCCACAGCAAGGCAGAAAGAGACGACGAAGACACCCCTCCAGAGACCTTCACACACCCAGTGCTAGAAAGACCAAGAAAAGAAGAACCGTTCAAGAATTAGACGTTTTTGAGTATTAAATAAGAGAGAGAAAAAATGATGCACCGAGAGTCTTGCGAATGTTCCAAGTCGGAACTGGATCTGTTTGCCATGCCACCCACTATGATGACGATCCAAGAATCCCAATGGGTAGAATTGCATCCCATCTCCTCTTTGACGACCTCAGCCCCCATCGAATTTGAAATCAAACGACAGCCCGAAGATTACATCGATCTGAATAGCAGTTACTTGTACCTGAAAGTCAAAGTTCTCGATCCGACTGGAAACTCTATAGACGGTAATGAGGAAGTAGCTCCCGTCAACAATTTCATGCATTCCTTGTTCAGTGAAGTGGATTTGTACTTGAATAAATAACTGGTCAGTAGCAGCATGGATACTTACCCTTACCGAGCGTACCTGGAATATCTGTTGACTTACGGAAAAGAAGCCAAGAACACCCATCTGGATGTTTGCGTGATATGGAAACCTGACACGGTAGGCAAATTCAAAATGATTAGAGATAAAAAAAACTAAACCCCAGTGTGGGATTCAACGACCGACGAAACAAAGTCAAGGATGGGCAGAGTTTAGAACTGATGGATCGTTTGTATTTGGACATGTGGTTACAAGAGAAGTATTTGCTGAACGCAGTGGATGCTCTCCTAAGACTGAATCTCAGCAGTACCACCTTCCATTTGATGAGTCATGCTGCCAATTGCAAAACAGTCATCGAAGAAGCCAGACTCTATGTGCGACGCGTGGAAGTGTTACCTAAAGTGGGAAACGACATCAGTCACACTTTGAGCAGAACGACTGCCAAGTATCCGAAAACTTTCACCATTGCGACTGGACTCCGATCCAAGATCGAAGATGATCTGTTCCAAGGACAGTTACCCAAACGTTTAATCATTGGCATCGTTAGCAATGCAGCCCTCAACAGAGCCCCGGATCAAAATTCTTTCGAGGTTGAGCATTACAATATGTCCAAGATTGAAGTCAGTCGAGATGACAATACCTTGTGTACCAGACCCTTTGAACCTGACTTTGACAAGAAGAATTACTTGAGGTCGTACTTGTCCCTGTACGAAGCTACCGGACAGCTAGGGACCAACATCAGTCACGGCATTTCGATCGACGATTATGCAGGAGGTTACGCTTTGTGGGCTTTTGATTTCACTCCAGACCAAGGCAGCGACAAGAGACATTTCCACCCTATAAAACCTGGTCCGCTTCTTGCCGAACTTCAATTTACTACAGCTCTACCCGAGACGGTGAACATCATCTTGTATGCAGACTTCGAGATTACGATAGATCAACAGTTTGAGAGAAGTCTTTCGAGACTATTAGAAGCTATGGGAGACTCTTATCCATCTTTGAATAGCAGAGAATCTTTGGAAATGGAATGGGAAGATATCTTGGAACCCACACAAAATGACAAAGACGAACAGAACATAGTCATGTCCAGATGGCCAGAACAAGAAGACTATTCAGTTTCCTTTTTTTCCATGCACCTGTCGGATACAATTATGGGATTGACCAAGAAAGATTGCTATGGATGTCAAAACGATCATCCCAGTCAAATTGAACACGATAAATGTCTGACGATGAGTCAAGAAGAAAAAGTTGATGAGTATCTGGAGGATGCTCGGAAGAAGCAGTGTTTCATCAGTGGTATAAAGCTTTGCGTGACCATTCCTCCCCTCCATTGACTGCTCTAGAGATCCGTCGCATTGACGCTCTCTTTCCAGAGTACGGAGACAAAGCCAAGAACCGTTTACTTGACAGAGATTTTCAAGCAAAAAGTCAGGATTGTATTGATGACTTACTATCACCTGTGGAAAAAAAAAAAAAAAACAATATGGATACCTGGGAACTTTATTATCTTTTGAAAAACTTTCGTACACCGCTTCTTGGAATCCTGTCGTGTGCGCTATAGATGAACTTCCTCATCTGAAACCTTAAGACCATCAAACTTATGTCATCAACACGGACGACAGTCATCTCCCAGGATCCCACTGGGTAGCCGTCTTTTTTGCCCGTGATGCCTGTGTGGAGTATTTTGATTCGTATGGATTACCGCCTTTGGAAGACGACATCATCGAATTTTATGAGAAGAACTGCCCAGACGACACGATTCAATAATGTGAAATTACAAGGCACAGATTCCATGGTGTGTGGACAATATTGTGTGTATTTTCTTCATCAACGCAGTCTTAGATATCCCTTAGAACATTCAGTGACTTATTTTGATCGTGACTCTTCTAGAAACGATGAAAAAGTAGATCGATGGTTTTGTGACCATTATGGATATCTCATGTCATTAGCTAGGAAACGTAATGTACATCAATGACCAAATGACTTCCATCAGTGGAAGTCTAACTTGACTTCACAACGTTGTCAGCCTTGTCAAAAATGTGTTATTTGAATAAAAATTTGTTGATGTTATATTATGTGTTGGTTGTTTGTTGGTTGAATCAAAATGTTATCTTTGAAAAAAGTGTTGGTGGTTTGTTTTAAAAAATTTTGTTTTCACTATCTATGCTCTTTGACTTCTCTCTATCCCTCACCATGAGATGAGCTTTAGCGTTTCTACCCAAAAAACCGTATGACTGTTTTCTATCGCGTCCGCGCTTGAGACATATAAACCTTTACTGTCTCCAGTCTGACCATCCAACTAGGGGGTTATGATGGCACCATACTCATATCCCCCAGGAGGACGTGAGGGCACAATACTCACACCTCGAAGGGCCCAGCCTAGGGCTCTGAGAGGCAGTGGTGGCACCATACCCACACCTCCGAGGGCCCAGCCTAGGGCTATAACCAGTCGCGAAGCACAGAGTGCATATGCGACTATAATCCTTCAGTCAGTCTGATCATCAGAGAGTCGCAGTGAACGCAGCAGGAGAAGCACACAACGAGCAAACAGGACTAGCGATGGATCTTATTCCCGCTCTTGCACGAAATGCATTGAGAAGCCTGGGCCTTAAAATGGCCACAGGGTGGAGGATTAGAGCGCAGGAAAAGTGCACTACTCTACTGTTAATATGGGAGAAAGAAACTACGAACGAATAAGAAGCAAACAGGCAGAATAGAATTAGGCGCCGTGGACATGATGATAACAGATATCGAAGAAATGAATCACGATATCAAGCAAGGACATATCCCAGTAGACAGCCTCATCATGGACGAGAGTTACCAGAGAGAACCCGACCTACCCAGCCTAAACAGCCGGCCAAGACAAATACACCAAGCTCCGGCCAGGCAATACAACATAAAACATCAGAGAAGAGTAAAGAGGTGAGGGTAAAAGAACTATCTACTCCACCTCCCCCACCTCCACAACAAGTAGCACCACCATCAACACCACTACAACCTACTATGGCCCGAAAGAAAGCGGCCAGCCCTCCATCAACTCCATATGCACCCGAGCACCTGGAAACTGTTCTACGGGAGGCTACGGATTTATATCAGGAAGGAAAGAACCTGGACGGAGAAACCGCCAAGCTTGTGAAATTGACATACGCCACAGATAAAGAAATTACCTATATGGGAATGGACCACCTACTGACGGATAAGTTGACAGCGACAAAATTCATCGAAGACCACCTAACAGTCTGGAATATGAGACACCACGAACTTGATCGTTCCTACCCGCAACCATCTAAAGCGAAATTGAAGAAAGCCTGCAAATCCATCAGATTATTAGGCGAAAGATATGCCAGTAGCTCTGTGAAACTGGTTTTTGGTATGTCTATAAGCCTTTCCATAAAACACAGCATACCAATAGAATCATTGGGAGTTTCAGAAGAATATCTGAACTGGTGTGTTGCGGACATGGTCGACCCAGGAGCCACTGCAATCCATACTAGGAGAGACTGGAAGCTGCCAGGCTATTTGGAAGCCTACATATCAACCCATATCAGCCCTTTTAAGGGCTAAGAGTGGAGTTCAGTTTCGCCGTTAGGTTTTCATTTTGGCTTGAAAACCTTTTCGATAACATCTCTATTAATACCGAATTTGACCCTTTGGTTCCCCCATCAAAAATATTTATCTTGTTTAAAATCAAGCTTGATACAAAATTTCTATGAGTCATTTAGACTCGACTGATTGGTATCTTTTTTAGAATTTTTTATGTACACTTTGTACACTAAATTCCAACTTTGAATAAAATTAAATACGAAATTCATAGACTCACTTTATTTGGTTAATTGCACAGGTGGCTTACACAATATTGGCATTAGGTTTGTCCATTACATCCAAAGCCTCCGCGCCAGTTTGCCGAGACCTTTCTCGCCTTTTCAAGACTCGGACCCCCGTACATCGACGGAATGTGGAACGATTTCCACCCGTCCACACACCAGGTGCCCGAATGAGACGTCATAGTCGCCAACCAATGGTGACCGACGTCTCTTACTGCTTGGTTGACACCTGGTGGTAATGGACTGTAACCTTAAATAAGCTTGAGTGTGTGTTGGGTCTATTCCCTCTCAAGCTAAGGCCACTAGCTGGCGTTATTTGGCTGCACCAATACTCAGTCGATTCGCCAACTAGTTTTAATGAAACATCATGGGTCAATTTAGCAATCCTCTTTGAGGATATTAAAGCCTGAGGGATGAGTAACTTTTTCCTTCCCCCTTGTAATTTAACAGTATGCCATGCCTCTTTAATTCAAGTTCAGTTCAGTCTGACCATCCATTTTTGACTCGTCAGCCTATGAAGATGTTTTCAAGACTAGCAAAGCTGAATGAAGCCCACGTGAATTTGCGTCGTCTCAGGCAAAGCCTGATACCCAAGCCTGAAGAGATTGAAAATGTCAGGATGCTGAAAGTGGTTCAAGAACTGATAGAAGAGGTCTTTAAAGACGAAGTCAAGAAAGAGCAAGAAGAATGGACCGAGAAGTACGGACTTCAGAACAGCCGAGAGAACAGCAACAGCAGCAGCATAAACAACCGCAATAGCCAGACAGAGATTATGTGTACTGCCGTGTGGTCACAAAAGAGTTCTTCTCCTTCCGAAGAAACAGACCCTATCCTGTGGGAAAGCTTGCAGCCAGACGGGGAAGCAATCTTAGACGATAAAAGATTACCATAACCACCAACAAAACAGCCCTTTTCAGGGCTACCCCAACAATCTAGAAAAGATATACTATTCTATTGCCAAAATTTGTCTATCTTTGTGTGTTGATAGGTTAAAAAATAGAAGTGTACCTATAAACACTTCGTTTCTCTGGCTTGTAAGATAGTGTGTGTGTATGTGTTGTTACGTATATGTAATTAAATTGTTTGTGTGTTAGTTTTGAAATTCTTTTTATTTTATTTTTGTTTCATTACATTTTATTGTAATGATTATTTCCATGGAATTCGAAATTCTTTTCCAGTAATTCGATATTTTCTTTTAGTAAATGTTGTTTATCTAAGACGTAAAACGTGTTACATGAGAATTATTTTTAGTTAACCTAGTTCGTCTTAGGTTGGGAAGTTCGTAAACAGGAAGTTAAAATCATTGGTCAGTATCAAGGCCATACTTTGCTTGCGTGATCACCATGTGTAAACAACGTTTTATTATTATTGGTTCTTAATTGGGGCTACACGGGCGTACGTGATAAATGTCTTGTAGTAAGAGATCACATGACCCATCTCGCGAGACTGAAATGATGTTTTTGGGGTCTAAATACGCATTCTTAATATTTTTCTGAGAGATTCGTTTTAACGTCTTGAAGGAACAAGGTGGGTGTTTTTTAATTTGTTGCCAGATTGTTTGTTATTCATTTGTTTTTTGGATTTAATAATTTCTTCTCTAGGAAACTCAACAAGTGGACTTTTTTATAAAAAAAATTCTGAAAGATATTCATGGAAATTTATTCTGGAATTATTCGGAGACAAAAACTGTGATTCAAGTGAGGAATTGTTGATATTCGTACATGGACCACATCTGACGTCATCGCCTTCCATATTTGTATGTCGTCGAGATTCGAACCTGGATTCTAATAGAACTATTCAGTGATAGGACTTGCATATTTCATTCTTAGGATTAAATTTTGGATTATATTCACAAACCGTAAGTCCTAGTTTCCAATTTTTACATTGTTTTCTAGGGAAATAAATTATTTTGTTAAAATATACAAAGTTTGTTGGCTTTCACTCTTTTCTTTGCTACTGAGTAAGAGCCTTTGTCACATAACAAAGAAAATTGGGTGCTCGTCCTTGGGATATATGAATTTTGGTTAAATATTTCAGAAAATTGTTTTTTGAAATTTAAATTCCCCTAGTGTTCAAATCCCAAGTACTATTTTACATTTTGTTTTAAATCTTTAGTGAAAACAACAAGCTTTCATTCAAAATGTCATTAAAAGTGAAAACTTTTCTTTCTGATCCAACTCAGGAGCAGTTAGATAGTCTGAAAAAAAGATGAGTTGCTTGAACTTGCCAGAAAGTACGATCTTTCTGAAGCAAAATCTTCCTTAACGAAATAAGAAATTAAAAATATTTTGATCCAATATTTGGTGGGGAAAAATATTTTTGATAAAAGTGTTTTGGCATCAGTCAGTAAGTCAATGACAGACACTGACATTAAAGTAATGGAATTGAAAATGAAATACAAAATGGAAGTAGAGTTAAGGAAGCTCGAGCTTCAGAAAGAGAAAGAACAAATGCAGTTGCAGTTTGAAGAAAAGCAATTGCAATTGCAATTTGAGAAAGAGGAGAGAGAGAGACAAGAGAGGGAGAAAGATAAACAATTACAATTTAGGAAAGAGGAGAGAGAGACAGGAGAGGCAGAAAGATAAACAGTTACAATTTGACAAAGAGAAGGATGAAAGGGATTTTCAAATTAAAATTAAAGAATTTGAGCTGGCAAGTGAGAAGCACGATCCCACTCTACATACATATTAAAGTTTTGACATTACAAGAAATATCAGGTTGGTTCCCCCTTTTAGCGAAAAGGAAGTAGACAAATATTTCATTTATTTTGAAAAAGTTGCTGAAAATTTGAAACGGCCAAGGGAGCATTGGACTCAATTATTCCAATGTGTACTTTTTGGAAAAGCCCGAAATATCTATGCATCCCTGTCAGTACAACAGAGTTCTGACTATGATTTGGTTAAGGAGTGCATCTTAAGGGGTTATGCGTTAGTCCCTGAGGCTTATCGGCAAAAATTCAGAAACTATAAGAAAGAATCTGGGCAAACTCATGTTGAATTTGCAAGAGAAAAAGAGCAGTTATTTGAGAGATGGTGCTTAGCCAAGAAAGTTGAACATGATTATGAAAGTCTCAAACAACTTGTATTACTTGAAGAGTTCAAAAACTGTATCCATTATGACATTAAGACTCATCTTGAAGAGCATAAGATCGAAACCTTGGAAAATGCTGATCTTGCTGCTGATGAGTACTCCTTGACTCATAAAGTTCCTGTTTTAAGCAAAACTTTCACTCAGCAGTCTACTGGTAGAAAGATATTTCAGCCTAATACGACTCCTCCTAAAATTCAATCTGGCACAACTTCTAAAACTCAAGCTTCTGATAAACTTGATTCAAAATCCTTGTCACTGCCTACGTGTACCTATTGTAAGAAAAAAAGGACACGTCATTTCTGATTGCTTCAAGTTGAAATATAGGCATCAGAATCAAGATCGACCTATCCCAAATGCTCTTATTTCTAAGAGGTCAAGGTCACGGTCATCAATTGAAAGCAATACATTTGTTGGGTCTCATAAACCCCAGTCTGATTTTATTATGGAGAATTATGATCCATTCATGTCGAAGGGTTCTATATCACTCTTGGGTGATTTGGCCAATCCTATCCCTATTAAAATTTTAAGAGATACAGGAGCTTCTCTGAGTCTTTTATTATCAGGTACTTTGCCTTTTTCTGAGAAGTCCTGTTCTAATGAGAGTGTTCTCATTCAGGGAGTAGAGTAGGGCTTTGTTAATGTTCCTCTCCATTCTGTAAATTTGTCATCAGACTTAGTTTCAGGACCTGTGATAGTCGGAATAGTGTCTAACTTACCCGTTGAGGGCAATCATTTGTTGCTAGGCAACGACCTAGCTGGAGACAAGGTTGTGGTTAATCCACTTGTAACTGACAAGATTTCATTGGATCAGAAAGTTGATCCTATTGAAAAAGAATACCCTGAGTTATATCCAGCTTGTGCAGTTACCAGAGCTATGTCAAAGAAAGCTCTTGAGAATGATTTTGATAAGGAAAATATTCCTTTAGCTGACACATGTATTGGTCAGGCTTTTGATGAGGTCACTTTCACTTCTAATCTGGATCAATCAGGTGGTACTGATCACAGTGATCCTCTTTTAAATACTCATTCTCTTTTTCCTAATCAGGGTGTCAAACGACAATCGCTTGTCGTCGAACAGGAAAAAGATCCTGAGATCTCTTGTTTGTTTCAGAGAGCCATTAGTGAAACTGAAGCCACTGAAGTACCTGTCTGTTATTTCATTAAAAATGGAATTTTATGAGAAAATGGAGACCTCCCGAGGTACCTGCTAATGACGAGTGGTCAGTGAACTATCAGATTGTAGTTCCAAAATCTTACAGACAGGAAATATTTAGTTTGGCCCATGAAACTCCTCTGGCTGGTCATCTAGGGATAAATAAAACTTATAACAAGATCGTGACTCACTTTTACTGGCCAAAGATTAAAAGTGATGTTTGTAAATTTTGTAGATCTTGTGATACTTGTCAAATGGTAGGAAAACCCAATCAGAAGATACCTAAGTCTCATCTGCAACCTATTCCTGCATTTGACGAACCATTTAGCTGAATTATGGTAGATTGTGTTGGTCTCCTACCTAAGACCAAGTCAGGCAACCAATATTTGTTGACCATTATGTGTGCGTCAACAAGATTCCCAGAGGCAATTCCTTTGGGGAATATTATAGTAAAAGCTTTTTATTCAATTTGGCCTTCCCCAATCTGTCCAATTAGGTCAAAGGTCAAATTTCATGTCTGGACTTTTCCAGCATGTTATGCTTGAATTTGGCACTCCGCAATTCAAGTCCAAAGTGAAACTATGGTTTCACAAAACTTTACTTGAGAGAATATTTGAGTCCTGTAATAGAGTTCATTCTCTCTTGCTCTTTCTTCACAATTTTCTTCAAGTTAGATTTTACGGCCCTTACAAAGTAAAGAAGGAAATGAATGAGTTCAATTATAATAATAGTACTATCGTCTAAATAAATCAATGGAGTACTAGTATATTGAAAGAGATAGCCAAGTAAATTATTGCAATTAATTTAGTTGTGCCTGTCCCAGAAACTGAGGATTTAAGTGAAGAAATTCAATTGGACACCGTTGAACTTGGAACAACAAATCTTCGGAATTCGGAAATTATGAAAGATCTAGACCAGAAACTTTTACATTTGCAACAACAAGAAAGAAATGAACTTAAACAGTTATTATTCGAATATGAGTACTTGTTTCCGGATATTCCTACGAGGACAAACAAACTTTTTCATGACGTTGAAATTGTAGATTCAAAACCTGTGAAACAACACCCATACAGGATGAACCCTCTCAAACAGGAATACTTGAAAAAGGAAATTCAGTATTTGCTGGAGAACGATTTCATAGAACCCAGTAAAAGTGATGGAGTTCACCATGTATACTTGTTCCGAAACCGGATAAAACGTTCCGTATGTGCACTGATTATAGGAAGATGAACAGTGTGACAAAAACAGATTCATTTCCATTACCAAGAATCGATAATTGTATTAATAAACTTGGAAATGCCATGTACGTCACCAAATTTGACCTTCTGAAAGGATTTTGGCAAATTCCACTTACGGAAAGAGCAAAAGAAATTTCGGCATTTGTGTCTCCAGATGGACTCTATCAATATAAAGTAATGCCGTTTGGGATGAAGGGTTCCCCAAGTACGTTTCAACGCTTGATGAATATGATTACCTCTGGTCTAGATAATTGTGATGCTTATATTGATGATGTCATTATCTACAACGACACCTGGAAAGGACATCTAGCCACGATTCGGAAATTCTTTGAAAGACTCACTGATGCTAATTTGACAATCAATTTATCTAAAAGTGAGTTCTGCCGTGCTTGTGTAACTTTTCTAGGACATATTGTGGGACATGGTCAAGTTAAACCTATTGATGCTAAGGTTAAGGCTATCTCTGATTTTCCTGTGCCTGTCAGTAAAAAGCAACTGATGCGATTTTGGGTATGGCCAGATACTATCGAAAGTTTTGTTCCAATTTTTCCAATATTGCTGAACCTCTGACAAATTTGTTAAGTAAGAGAAACAAGTTTCTCTAGACCGAAAAATGTCAGGAAGCTTTCGATAGGTTAAAAGCCATCCTGAAAAGTACGCCGGTTCTTACAGCTCCAAATTTCAATCAGTCTTTTAAATTATCTGTGGATACAAGTGATGTTGGGGTTGAAGCAGTATTGATTCAAGAAGACAGCAATGGTATTGATCACCCAGTGTGCTATTTCTCTAAGAAATTAAATAAGCACCAAAGAAATTACTCAACAATCGAGAAGGAATGTTTGGTTTTAATATTGGCATTACAGCATTTTGAAGTTTACATTAGCTCCGCTCCTTCTCCGGTTGCTGTGTATAGTGATCACAACCCCCTTACTTTCATCGACAAGATGAAAAATAAAAATCAAAGATTATTAAGGTGGAGTTTGTTTTTGCAAGAGTATAATCTGAACATCAGGCACATCAAAGGAAAAGACAATTTGATTGCAGATGCACTTTCCCATGTATAGAAATATTATTTCATATACACTTTATATAATTCATAAGAATTTTCTTATGTAATTTTGTTTACCTCATGTATAATTTACATATGGTAAAAAGAAAGCTTTATTATATAAATCTTTCTTTTTCCTTTATGGGGGGAAGTGTTACGTATATGTAATTAAATTGTTTGTGTGTTAGTTTTGAAATTCTTTTTATTTTATTTTTGTTTCATTACATTTTATTGTAATTACTATTTCCATGGGATTCGAAATTCTTTTCCAGTAAATCGATATTTTCTTTTAGTAAATGTTGCTTATCTAAGACGTAAAACGTGTTACATGAGAATTATTTTTAGTTAACCTAGTTCGTCTTAGGTTGGGAAGTTCGTAAACAGGAAGTTAAAATCATTGGTCAGTATCAAGGCCATACTTTGCTTGCGTGATCACCATGTGTAAGCAACGTTTTTTTATTATTGGTTCTTAATTGGGGCTACACGGGCGTACGTGATAAATGTCTTGTAGTAAGAGACCACATGACTCATCTCGCGAGACTGAAATGATGTTTTTGGGGTCTAAATGCGCATTCTTAATATTTGTCTGAGAGAATCGTTTTAACATCTTGAAGGAACAAGGTGTTTTTTTTTTATTTGTTGCCAGAATATTTGTTATTCATTTGTTTTTTGGGTTTTTTTTGGATTTAATAATTTCTTCTCTAGGAAACTCAACAAGTGGACTTTTTTTTATAAAAATTCTGAAAGATATTCATGGAAATTTATTCTGGAATTATTCGGAGACAAAAACTGTGATTCAAGTGAGGAATTGTTGATATTCGTACATGGACCACATCTGACGTCATCACCTTCCATATTTGTATGTCGTCGAGATTCGAACCTGGATTCTAATAGAACTATTCAGTGATAGGACTTGTATTTTTCATTCTTAAGATTAAATTTTTGATTATATTCACAAACCGTAAGACCTACTTTCCAATTTTTACATTGTTTTTTAGGGAAATAAATTATTTTGTTAAAATATACAAAGCTTGTTGGCTTTCACTCTTTTCTTTGTTACTGAGTAAGAGCCCTTGTCACGCAACAGTGTGTATGTGTGTTTGTCTGTAGGTAAAATATAGAAGTGTTCCTATAAGCACTTCGTTTCCCTGTATTGTATGATAGTGTTTTTTTTTTTTACATGTATGAGTGATAATAAAGTGTGTTTGTAGGTGAAAGAAGTGGAAATGAGTGTTTCTTTTAGGTCCGCGCGTTCCATGTTATTGATGATGGAATGGGTATTGTTAGTTTGGATAAAGACACAAAACCACAACCACCATGTCATCGTGATCTACTACTTAAGCGTCCTTAAATCAATCGAATCTGGCACATCAAGAAGCAGAGGCAATATGTTAGAGGAAATCATGGCAATCATACGACAACTTGAAGAAAAACAACAAAAAATTGAATTTTTATGGGTGCCATCACACATCAACCTCACCGGAAATGACAAGGCGGATCTTGCAGCGAAACAAAACCTCATGAACAACACAATACAGCCACTCACCACAGCGTCCATGAACTATACAGCCAGGTAAGACAGAAAATAAATTACAAATGGCAACAGCAATGGAACAACACTAACAAGGGCAGACACCTATTCCAACTTCAACAAGAGGTAGCCAGAAACATCAAATCGCCCAAAAATATGGAACCTGCCAATCTCAAAATTATCAGCAGGATAAGGACAGCAAAAACACTACTAAGAAGCAGCTTTGGAAGACACCTTAAAGACCAACTAAACCAAACCATCAACTGCCCACATTGCCCTGAACCAGAAACACTGGACCATGTCTTCAACACCTGCCCCAGATACCACAATCAACGAAATGACTTCAGGGAATATCAAAAGAGGATCGGATCTCCAGCAACATACCCCGAACTACTTGACACGGAAAGGAACACAAACATCGATGCCACATACAGAAACATAATACAATATTTATAACAAATCAATAAATACAGCAATATATAAACACAAGGGAGGACTACTAAACAAGGAGCAAACCTTAACAATTCCTTCACCATCTAACCCCCTATAAAGCCTACCTACCTCTCACCCACCTGCATGAAGCTAACTAGAAACTAACTAACACTAAAGAGAAATAAATAGAAACAAACTAGGGGATGTGAGATGGAGTGGGGGCTTCGGTTTACAACCCACCTAGGGGTATGTACCAGCCTATGCGCTGGCTGAGCTCTTGCCTCATCTCAAATCTCATAGTACAACCGCAACTAAAAATCCACCTACATACAATATAAAACCTAACCACAGGATAGATGTCTTTGATATGCCTTACAGGGGCCTGATTACTCAGGGGCGTCTGTCTCAACACACACAACAAAACGCACACACACTTCCTTCTTATGTATAGAACTATCTACTTATCCTACTACCCACTCATGTGCCTCTACCCTTAAAATATCTATCTATCTATCTATCTATCTATCTATATATATATATATATATATATATATATATATATATATATATATATATATATATATATATATATATAGAGAGAGAGAGAGAGAGAGAGAGAGAGAGAGAGATCTCCTTTCCAAAAAAAATAAAAAATAAAAAAATATAAAAAATATATTACTATATTTTCTCTTTACTCCTCAACCCCGCCTTCACTGTTTTAACACACCATCAAAGAAACAATATTTTTACTTCAAAATTACGAGAAAGAAATAAGTAAGGGGATAGACGATGGAGGAGGAAGAAAGCAAGAGGAGGGAAAAGGAGAACACAGAGGAGAGGAAGGGTACTACTGAAACCAACGAAAGTCGAACCAACACCAACCAACTAATGAACAGAAAACCAAGGCACTGCCTTTCAAATAAAAATAGAACCCTTTCCCCTCCTTTTTTTTCCCGGACAAGCGAAAGGTAGCTGATTCGAGAGACAATTCCACCTCGTAAGAAGGTATTATTGTCTGTCAAACTCGAACAACTACTGGTGATTTCTTGGACCCAAAACAGGTGCTAGTCAAAATATACTAGCAAACACCTGGGTGGAATCCTTCAAGCAACAAGCCTGTGTTGTCAAAAGATTTTCCACTACAAAGTCCTCTTGCCCACTTTTTTTTCCCAGACAAGTGATGGCCTAATACGGACCCAAAACAGGTGCTAGGGAAAACAAACTAAGAAACACCTGGATGGAATCCTTCAAACAACAAGCCTGTGTTGTCAAAAGATTTTCCACTACAAAGTCCTGACAAGCGAAGGCCCTTTTTTTCTTCTTTTTTTTCCCTCTATTCCATGAGGTACTTCCTTTGGATATTGAAGACCTCTTTCGATAAAAGCTCTATCCACACAAAATCAAACAAGATCCTTTGGCTCCACCATCAAAATTAACACCTATCCTTAGCGAGGCGTGACACTAAGAAACATGGGAAGGCTTACACCCAGTTGATTGGTCCTATTTAGAACGAAAATGTACACTCTGTACCCAAAATACAAACTACTATAGTTACGAGTAATGAAATTCTAAAACTCATACATTAGGACAATTGCACAGGTGACTTACACACTATTGGCGATAGCGTTATCCACTAGTACAACTGGACAAAATTTGGAAAATCAAATGCGGCCTGGTGTTTCAGTGCGTAAATTAATTGAACGGTCCCGGGGTGCCCTTTGCCCCTCCTCTGTGTGCGTTGCGGCTGGTTGTGGGTATGTGGTGGTGCCCTGTGTGTTGTTTCGTGGCGCCCTTCTGGGTCCCTCTCCTCATTTTCCTCGGCCAGACATATAACTAAGAAGTGTGACCATCGCACATAAACGCGGGATTGTAATGGCACCATTCCTACAATCCCGACCAATTAAAAATCTCGACTCTCGAGAATTAACCAGTCGCGAAAGCTCTTAGATAGCATATGCGACTTAAATCCTTTATTCATTCATATTGTTAGTTTTTGTGTAAGGGGATCTTTTCCTTCACGTCCGCGCTTCAGGGATATAGGGCGAAGCGTTCGTCAGTCTGGCTACCCCAGCGTTCAGTCGTTAACTTCGAAGAAGATGAGCAGAATCACAAAACTGTTGGAGCTCAAGATGCATCTGGAATATGCTAGGCGACTCCTGGACGAACTAGCCATTGAGACAATCCAGGAAGAAGCTGCGATTGAAGAAGAGGAAGAGGAAAAGAAAAAAGAATAGAAGGATACAATCCTGCTTCATCTCATCCTTAGAGCAAGTTGTGAGGAGAAACCCATGGTGAGGACACCTCCACAGCGCCAAGCACCACTGCCACCAATACTACCACCACCAAGACCTGTGGTTTCCCAGACAGAAAATTGGGAAGAAGAACTGGAGAGGCAGAGATAAGAATGGGAGCCCCAGCGACCACAACATCCACGAGTGCAGAATAGAAGAAGGAGGCAAGAACAAGTCTTCACTATCCCTCAAACGGAGGAATGGGATAGTGAAGCCACTCAAGCTGCCTCCGCACTCCCATCCACACACATGAATTGGGAACAAGATTGGAGTCGGCGATGTGTCTGTGGTGCCCAGCCTGGGAGATGTCACCGCTAACCAGGTACATCTGAAGCTAAAAAAAAACAGCCCTTCTCAGGGCTAACCAGACCTCTAGAAAGGAGAGACTGATCAAGTTGCCAATCATATATTTTGTGTGTGTATGTGTGTGTGTGTGTAGGTGTGCACGCTTACGTTTGTGTGTGTGTGTTTTTGTTTGTGTTTGTGTGTATGTACGCGTACTTGTGTGTGTGTGTGATTTTTCCTGAACAAGAAACCCTTGTCCCTGCACAAAATAATAGTGTTTGTGTGTTTGTGTGTGTATGTGTGCGCGCGTACCTTTGTGTGTGTGTGTGTGTGTGTGTCTCTTTCCCTTAACAAACCCCTTGTCCCTGCACTAAAGAATATTTGTGAAAGTGAAGTAGTGTGACTATAAACACTGACTCCTTTACTGATGTAATTGTAGGTAATGGTATATTTTTTTTAAATAAAAATATGTCCTTCTCCAACTATGTATTGATAGAAAGTATAGTGGTTTTGTTAGTATTAGCGTGTTGTTTTCTATAAAAATTTATTTTAGGTTAGCACTCTCATCACTGTGGATTGTTTGGTATGTGATATGGGTAGTTGGTGTGAGGGATGTTTTCCTTCACGCCTGTGCTTTAGGGATATAAAATGGAGCGTTCGTCAATCGCACCATTCAATATTGAATTAAAAAATGGCTTCAAAGCACATGAACAAGATGATCTGGGAATGGTGGAAGAGATGCTGGTTAGATTGGAAGATGGTTATTATAACCCCCACCGAGTAAAAATGGAGATAAATAATTTTTAAAAATCCAAGGAACGATTAAAAGACATGGTCAAGGAGGAAAAAGAGGAAAAGGAGGACAAAGAGGAAAAGAACAGATGAGAAGATGGAATGATAAGATTGAAAAAGAAGAAAACGAAAAGAAGAAACAAAAGGAGGAAAAGGAAAAGGAGGAGGAGTAGGAGGAGAAAAAGAAGAAGAAAAATGTGATGGAGAAGATGAGAAGTTGGTGGTGGAGAAGAAGAGAGGAGACAAAATAGAAGAAAGTTTAAAGGCCCTTTTCAGGGCCACTCCATTCCCTCGAAAATATATCTATTCTCTCTTGCCTAAAACTTTTAGTCGATTTTTTGTGTCATAGACTTTTATATTCATAAATCTATGTTTGTGTAATATGTCTCTGTCTCTCTCTATGTCTCTACCACGTCTCTATGTCTATTTCTCTATGTCTGCGTCTCCATTGTCCCTAGAGTAACGCGTATTCATGTCAGCCAATTGCAACACTGTTCCGCCCGATTGAGGTCAGCACTTGCAACATTGTTACCAAGGTCCAGTACCGTGACGTCACCCCTGTTCAATTCCTATTGTCCGTATACAGGCCCAATACATTCCCTATGTTCAATTTCCCTTGTCAGTATACAGGCCCCAAATTTTGTCGCTATACATTCCCTATGTTAAATTCTCCATGTTAAATTCCAATTGTCCGTAAAGTGCCGGGACCCTTTTGTAACAATGAAGTCCCACTGTCCGTAAAGTGCCCCCCTTCACTACTCATCCCTGAAGGAATAACACAGCAATATGAAAAGTACGTTAGTGTGACCTAATCTTAATGCTTCAATGCCTTTAGTATTTTGATCTTTCCATTCCTGTCATCCTCCTAATAAGTGATATAACTATAATAAATATTACCTCACATGGTGGTTTTGTCGTTAGTCATAGCAGTGTTAGCCTATCTCTTTACAAGATTCTTTACTCACATTACCTTTTCAGCATTGTTTATGAGTTCTTCTTGAACCAGTTGGAGTTGAGCTTTCTCTCTAGGCAGATGGAGGAGTTTGAATGTGATGAGCATTGTACATGCCCATAATAGGTGTTTCCATGTTTGCAAAAAGTTTGCCCTCAAAATCTGGACAGCAACTTGAGAAGTGGACGAACCAAAACATCTCCTTTGCATGTTGATCTCGCTGGTGCATTGCAGCATGCTACTGACGTTTAACTTTTCTTAGAAGGAACATTTGTTTTCTTAGCATCGACTACAATAAGAACCTTTTATTACAGGCAGTATTCCGCATAGTGTAATTACAGAATATTTTGTAAGTTTTTTCTCATACAGCCATATCACTTCTCCCTGAATAATGCCCTGGCAAGGATGCCGCAAAGAAAGTCCTGTTTTCCCTGTAGGGTAATAATTAATCTCATATACTTTTATAAATAGTCATGAAATTTGATGGTTGTGTGTCGCACTGGAAATCATGACAAGCAAATGGTAACTAACGTAGTATCTATTTATAGCTACAACCTCTCGAAAACCCAAGTCTATATTTATAGTCTCAAACTTTCCAGCTTCAATGACGTCACTTTACTCAACACTAGGGGAATAATGGCAACAGTGTTGCAAGTGACTGACCTAATACGTGCTACTGTAGGTAGGTGGGTGACATGAATTTGATAGGGATAAAGGGAGTTTTAAAGGGACAAACAAAGACCAACACAGGAATTTAATATGGGAATGGCACCTGTGGGCCAATGGTAATGAACATTGGTGACGTCATGGGGTTTATAGGGTCAAAACTATTTATAGGGTGAAATGCAATTATAGGGACAAAGGTTAATAGGGACAAGCATAGACATATAGAAACAAACAAATACACATCTAAACAAAGAAGATGGAAACACACAGGAAAGAAGACAGAGATGTTCCAAAGAGAGACTCACAGACAGAATAGAGACTCCAATAAGAAAAGTCTATTGTATGGGTACAAAATATTTATTCAGATATATACATGGGCTCTCTGGCCTGTGCTTTGGTCTAAGCACTATCCGTTTAATACATAACCATTTGGACATTAAACAAACCTATTTACAAGTTATTTAGTTCTTAGTTCTAGTAAACTACTTTTTAAAATTAAAGTTCATGCCTTCAAAAAAAACAAAAAACCCACTTCATATACAACGTATATGCATTTCATAAATGAATGCCATTTTCTTTCATTCTACATTAAATGTTCATTTTTAAGAAAAAGCTAAAACAAACAAAGAAAGTAACAAACAATCAAATAGGACAAAGTTCGTGTTTTTCTCTATATCCGTCATACACGTTGTTTTAATATCTGGTCAGCTACTACTTGTGTCCCAGCGTAGATGTTTTCCATCACGTACTCCCTTTCATCTGTAGATCTGTTGGTATATCCATCGTCCTAGGTACACTTATCGAGAAGCAGATCAATGGTAGTAATTTTCTTCTTGCCATGGAGGTACAGCGTATGCGATATGAATGGTCACTTTTCCATCGGTGATGTTCAATTTTTCTCTCATCGTCTGCACGTCTTCAATAGCCCTCAATAGAAGTTAATTCCGCAGGTGTACTAAACCCGAGACATACAGGAGAGTTCAAACTGTCGTGATACATAGATAGGCTCAAACGACTTCCATCTTTGACTTGACACTGACGTTTGAGTTCCTCTAACAGTGAGTCAAATAAATCCGTAATGAAACCTGCTGCTTCCTCGGCTGGAATGTCAGACGCAAAGTCTTTAAATTTCACCGTGTAGGTGTCAGTTGTTGTCCTAAATTTCCTCGAAGTCGCCGTCTGAGTTATTTGGATGCTCAAATACTCCTTTAGGTCTACTGAATCCTTTTCCTTCTCGACACACTTTGCTGTGACGGTATGGTGGTGAAAGAGGTCAATGATGTTTGTTCCTTCTCTTTTTTCATCTGCGTAGAGTGATCCATCTTTCTCGGCGTTTGTCCTCGCAATGAAAAGTCGTTCTTGGAAGTCGTCCCTTTCTTATACTGGGTGATATCAGCATGTCCATAAGGTAAAGTCTTGTGGTCTGGAAGTCGCACTGGTTGCACGTAGTTTGCCATGGCGTTAGTAAATAAACAACTAAGACGTGGTACTGCATTGGTGATGTGATCGTGAGGCACAGCATCGCACTCGAGTTTCTCGTTGGACTTGAGTCTTACGCTCGATACTTGCTGTTTGAAAGTATTCATCTTTCTTGCTTGGCGCTTGTAGTGACAATGAACAATCGGTCTTGAACGTTGTCCCTTTTTATAGGCTGGCCAATATCGGCGTGACCGTACGGTAACGTGAAGTGGTTGGGAAGCCGAACTCGCTTCTGGTACACGATTTGATAAACTTTTTCCAAGGGTCGACTGACGATTTGGTGTGTGGGGAAACGTACAATCTTGTGTGGCTCGCGGGTAGTCACTTTAAAATTTCCATCCTCTCCAGACTGCAAGGCTTCTGTCAAGACGCCAAAGTTCACCAGTCGACTGGTGCGATAATTGAGAGTCAATCCTTTCACTTTACACTCGGTGTGCACTTCTCCTTGTGGGCCCCGGTATTCGTAGCGGTAATTTTTGGGACCGCCACTTGCAAAACTTAGAATCTTGTCGTCGGGATGCTCGTCCGTCCAGGCTTCTCAACGGTCTCCTTCGATGACAGGGTGAGGTTGACCCAGACGATCGATGTAGATGCAACTGTCTGTGTCAAAATACAGCACACGATCTCCTAACAGTTCTAAAGCTTCGTACAGTTTTAAGCAAGCATGAGCTGTCACGTAAGCCGCAATGATGACATTTCCAAATTCGTCGGCTTCTACAAAGTCCAGTTCTTCTTCGTAATTGATTAAGATCAAGTCCTCACGAAGGACGTCCACGTGTTTCATGTATTTAGTTTTGTCGTGAATCATCTGGAAGTAGCGAGAAGGTTCTGTCAAACACTCCGTCTTGGGTAAGCACGGTCGTTGTGCCATTTTACCCCACAGACAATTTAACATCACTTTGGCAAACGATCGCCTTCCTTCGTTTTTCTCCACGTGGTCTAAAGTGATGCCTTCCTGCTCCCAATATTTGTCTTTGAATTTCGTTTGGTCTTCGAGAGTGTGGCACCAGGAAGGATAACCACTGGATTCTTGTTTCAGTTTCAAAAAGGCATTCACGTAGTCTGCGAAAATGCCTTTCTGAGTCTCGTCGCACTTGTGGAATTTTTCTATCTTGGGAATGTGGTAAATTTCGTACACTTCTAACAGTTGGTATCCCAAGTCCAGAGCTTTAAACAAATCCACGCTAACTCTCGTTCCCGTCAAGGTGCGTTCTTCCTGAGTGTGCTGACAAGGTCGGTCTTGGTTGCACGTTTCAGCACAAGTACGGCACAAGGGAAACATCAGTTTTCCTTGGCAGTGGTAAGGTAAAACGGGATGGTACAAGTCCGTGGGAGGTAAAACTTTACATTTGATCAATCCTTCGTATTGTCTAATGTTGTCCAGGTCGATGTGTTCCGTCAGCAATTGTGGGTGCCCTGCGGAAAAGTGACAATATTTGCACACGTACAGATACAGAGAACACACGTCCAAGTATTTGATTTCTTCTCCTTTCTCTTCGTCGGCTTGGTACAGCAAACAGGTGGCATTCGTCCGTCCTCGTACAAACTGTCCCTTGGGTTCAGTGGGTCCACCAGCTTGTAACTTTCCACGGTGCGCTTAAACTCGGGATCGGTTTTCAAACGGTGATCGTACTCGTGTTCCCACATTTCTACCACTTGATATCCTTGCTCTTCTAACTTCAAGCGTCGCTGACAAGTGGCCTGGTACAAGTCTTCCATGGTCCGTTGTAAAAACTGATTTTTAGTATCACGTTGAGGGTAGCAGATGGGACATCCGTAAAATAAGCACCCGTTAAACTCGTACACGATCTTGGGGTTATCTAAGTCCCAGTCATCCACCGAATACCTTCCGATGGTCTTTTCACCTCCTCCGTTGCAGGCATGTTGTATCCATTTGTCTTCCTTGTCGCACAAGTAATGTAACTAGCGTAGGGCTTTGACCGAGTATTGACGTTTGACAAAATTGGTCGTTTGAGGACTGATGACAGCTAGAGTATTTTTGGACATGAATCGTTGACGGTACACTAATTAATACGCTTTGGCAATGGCGCAGGCTTCTTTCAAAGGATCGATCCCTCTGTGTTCCATGAACAGTTCTCGAAATTTTCCACAGCAACGCCGTAAAATGTCTACGTCGGAACGACAATATTTTAACATTTCTTCCTGAAAGTCGAAGGGGTCCAAAGCGTGAGTCTGGTACCATGCGTAGAAAGCTTCTCGTTGTTCGGTACGCATGTTGTCGGGGTCGTAGTAGTGAGCCTCAGGCAAATGGGGTAGAACGGCGTGTTGATTGGTTTCGGTATTGGAAAAGTTCGGAAAATAGCCTTTGGCCATTTCTGTCATTCCAAACGTTTTAGGCATTCGGCTCAAAGGCATGGCCAAGTAACTCATCGAATCTTTAAACTGCACTTGTCCCACTTGCATGTAGATGAGTTTGGCTCCGTTCAAAGTCACTTTAGGACGTTCGGTGCCTTGTTCCGTATAGTATCTGAGAAGAAATTGTCCATCGTATCCCGAGAAATTGTGAGCCATCACCGTGGCATAGCGATGACAATCTCCATAACGTTCGATATCTTCTTGGCTCCACGTTTCGTCGATAGGGTTTAAGATCCATTGGGTGAAATCGGTCAGCGTGTTTGGTCTCCGAAAGATATTTTCACGTCCTCCAGGAATCTTGCTACAGTGAGGGCAATCAGTCAAGATAGGCCACACAGAAATTAGGAATGTGAATGCCAGTCTCTTGCATGCATTCGAAATCGAAAAAGATGAAATTCCCTTTCTTCTTGTGGTCATCATCTTCCTGTATTGAATGGTATTTTTGAATGTAGCATTCGTATTCCAAGTCCACGATTTGGCGACAAATGTGACATCGTTTCTTTCCTGAAAAGACGTGAGCCTTGGCATTATTGGTACGTATGCCTTGTCCACAAGTAGGGCACAATCTCAGGAGTTGGCAAGCACTTTTCTGCTGTGAACCTTGCGTTTTCAGATGTTGTTGGTAACAGGTTGGACTGACAAATGTGCGCTGACAAGCTGGGCAATGCACTCGTTCTTGTCCTTCGTCAAGACAGGGTTTAGAGGCTAAACATCCTGAGCATTTCGATCCGCAATGCTTGTGTTGCTCTCGATTGTTATAGCCATAGTCACATTTCTCACAATAATAACCGTATCCCAGGAATCCAGTGATACTGATAATGGCATCAAAATGTTCATCGTGATGATAGACATGAATGTATTTTCCGTCTTTGAAATTTTTGCCTCGAAACAACAGAGGTCCGCGCACTTCTTGAGGGTGCACTTTCAAGGTGTAGCATGGAGCCAAGACGTCTTGCAATTTTTGCATTTCAGGAATGTCACAGGCCGTGTCTTTAGCTAGTCACGCTTGCTGTAACAGGAGTTCTGCTTCTCTTTGTTGTTTGGCTCGGTCCGATCGTTGAATAGTTTTCCAGGCTCTTTTCCATTCTGCCGTGTCGTTCTTGTCGGCATACGTTCGTCCCACCACGATGGCACGGGCTAAACACATCTTGTCTTGAGGGTTGTTCATTTGGACGAGGCTCTTTTTGGTGCTGCGAAGGTTGTCTACCAATAACACCTTTTTGCGTCCTGTCCCTTGGGGAAGAGACACGTGGGTCATGAACAGTGTTGCTTTTCCATCGGTGATGTGAAACTTGTCGTTGGATTGCTGCACGTGTTGAATCTTGTCCATGACTTTGGAAGGTGTCAATTCTGCTGGAATGCTAAACTCGATCCAAACGGGTGACTTCAAACTGTCGTGATGAATGGAAAGTCTCAAGCGATCATCTTCTTTGGCTTCACATTGCTGTTTCAGTGTAGTTAACAAAGAATCCCACACATCGGTGATGAACCCCTTTGCTTTCTCCAGCGGTACGTCGGACTTGAAATCTTTAAACTTCACCGTGTACGTGTAGGCCGTGGTTCTAAATTTTCTAGAGGAGCGTTTGTCCGTTTCTCGAATGTGGTAATACTTTTCGGGTGATACTGGTGGTCTTTGGTTTGGAATAGACTCTCTCGGTCTGGTCGCAGACGTGGAAGGTGTTGGTTCAGGTTCGCTCATGTCTTCGATTTGAACGAACACTTCTTTTCGTGTGTGAGGCAGTAAGTCACGTCGCTGCCTCTTACCTTCTTCTTCTCTCTCACTGAAATCGTGCGATCGTTTCATCTCGATTGCTGATTCAGAAATGATTTAACCAAGTTCGTTCTATCTGTTTATATACCCTTCTCTACCTCTTGCTGTGACAATGACTTGGTATATTTCACAAGGGCAAGTGAAATTCCAACAGTTAGGAACCCCTGGCTGACTTATGTGAACGACAATGGTGCGTCCTAAACGCCTCATGCATCTTGACGACCCTTCGATTCAAACCCTACCACGAAATAAAAAAGTTGCAAGAAAAAACCCCAGATAGTTGGTGTCATCAAGAGAACTAAAAACGGTACTGTGCCGTTAGGACACGTAAGTACTCCAGAAAACCACGCTACTCGACAACGATGTCTCATTCTCTCTGTCACTTATACTTTGTCGTTGACCACGATGTCTACCAACCCTGATTTAACTCACGTTTTTCTTCATTTGATTTTTAAAAAAAAAAATAAATAATACTAAACCCATTTTTAAAAGAACTACCGTTTTTCGACATCAGCGACGATGTCTCCTCCTGCCCTTATCACTGTTGCTGCACCTACAACGGCGATCTTTCTTAACACCAAAGTATGAGACAGAGCAAGTAAGTTGTGAAGTTGAGCGAAGGTGTCTAAACAACAACTGTCAAGTCCCTATGTTCCAGTTCTGTTTGTGATAATAACTTGTGATACTTCACATTTTCGAAAGTGGAAATGTGTACAAGCCGTACAAAAGTTATGTGACTTTAGCTTTTGACACTTGCACAGACTCTTCACTTCAGAAGTGTCACGAGAAAAATATTTATCCGATTTTTACCATTTTCAAAAACACGCACACACTTGCAACGTGACTAGAATCTGTACTTCTTTATTTGTGGATATCCCACAGACCCGTCTCTGTAAGAACTGTAGGAATATCTCCTCATTTTTTCAGAAATATCAAAGCTTTTTTTGTGTATCTTCCCTGTTCCACCCTTTATTAGTGCTTAGATATGTTCCCTAAAGACACAAACAATTTTGAACAAAATTAATTTTGAATTAAGGTTTCTCTCTGTTTATACATTTTTTTAAGTTGTTGGTGCATAGCAGATAACAGCCAAATACCTTCTCAAAGTGAGAGACATTTCTACACATGTCATTGCCTTTGTTAAATTCGGTTTTGTTGGTTAGTCATCGTTCATCTTTAATTCTATTTTTTGATGTATTTCTTTTTTTTTTATAGAAGATGTAAGATTGTTTATTGTTGTAACAGTATTTATGTTGTTTAGTCTGTTGCTGCGAAAGAAAATATCTATAGCAAAGTGCTTAAGTTTGCTCAGTTTCCTTATTTCAAGCTCTACAAAAGGTATCAAATTTGTCTTGCAAGGGGATTGAAACTTTAAGTTATGCGGACGTGAAGGTAAACATACCTTTGTTAGTACACTTTGCTGTCTTTGTGTTCATTCTAATCATGTTTGCCTTATATCTTTGTGTTTTAGAGATCATATTTCTTCTGATGTAAATACATACATCAATGGACAGGACAGCTTGGGTTATCATCCTTGAGGTTCACTGTACTTTAGTTTATTTACTTCACACAAACCCCAAATTCACTAGCTTGAAAAAAAACTACCACTCAGTACTGTATCATTTCTCTTTCTACCTATGCGAATGTGTGTCAAAATGTCCAAGTGAGAAAAAAAATTTTGTGGCCAGTTTCAAAACGCGAACAATAATGGTACAGTTAAGTATTTGATGCGATAAGAAGAAATGTTACGGTACACAACACAGGATTGTAAGTTCACACTCCAGTCCGTCTGCACTGCAATGGTAAAAATGCAAGAGCCTAGGCAAAACAATGCGTCAGTCGTTAGAAGCAATTTTATTGGCTGCACCTATTTTCTACCACCTTAGCTTCTGATCTCCTTCAGTCACGTTTCGCACAGTGACAAGATCAGACGTGTTTTTCTGCGCCTGACCACTACACTACCTGCCTTGAATTTAGAAGCAAACAAATGCGTCACTCATTGTACGTGACTTCATTGGCTAATCGATATTTTACACCGCCTTGGCATCAAATCGGTTTCAGTTGTTACGTATATGTGATTAAATTGTTTGTGCATTAGTTTTGAAATTCTTTTTATTTTATTTTTGTTTCATTACATTTTATTGTAATGATTATTGAAGGGATTCGAAATTCTTTTTCAGTAATCCGATATATTCTTTTAGTAAATGTTGTTTATTTAAGACGTAAAACGTGTTACACGAGAATTATTTTCAGTTAACCTAGTTTGTCTTGGGTTGGCAAGAACGTAAACAGGCAGTTAAAATGATTGGTCAGTATCAGGGCCATACTTTGATTGCGTGGTCACTATGTGTAAACAACATTTCTTTATTATTTGTTCTTAGGTGGGGCTACACTGGCGTACGTGATAGATCTCTTGTAGTAAGAGACCACATGACCCATCTCGCGAGACTTGAAATAATGTTTTGGGGGTTTAAATACGCATTCTTACTATTCTTGTGGCAGAGTCGTTTTAACATCTTGAAGGAACAAGGTGTTATTTTTGTTTGTTGCCAGATTGTTTGTTTTTCATCTGATTTTTGGATTTAATAATTTATTCTCCTGGAAACTCAACAAGTTGACTTTCTTATAAAAAAAATTCTAAAAGATATTCATGGAAATTTATTCTGGAATTATTCGGAAACAAAAACTGTGATTCCATTGAGGAACTGTTGATATTCGTACATGGACCACATCTAACGTCATCGCCTTCCATATTTGTACGTCTTCGAGATTAGAACCTGGATTGTAATAGAACTATATAGTGATACGACTTGTGTTTTTCAGTCTTAGGATTAAATTTTTGATTATATTCACAAACCGTAAGTCCTATTTACCAATTTTTACATTGTTTTCTAGGGAAATAAATTATTTTGTTAAAATATACAAAGCTTGTTGACTTCACTCTTTTCTTCTGTTACATTTGTACAAGCCTACACGTAACAGGAGAAAATTCGGTCGCTCGTCCTTGGGATATAAGAATTTTGGTTAAATATTTCAGAAAATTGTTTTTTGAAATTTTGATTCCCCTAGTTTCTAAATCCCAAGTACTATTTTACATTTTGTGTGAAATCTTAAGTGAAAACAACAGGCTTTCATTTACAATGTCATCAAAAGTGGAAATATTTCTTTCTAATCCAACTCACGAGCAGTTGGATGGTCTGAAAAAAGACGAGTTGCTTGAACTTGCCAGAAAGTAAGATCTTTCTGAAGCAAAATCTTCCTTAACGAAATAAGAAATTAAAAATATTTTGATCCAATATTTGGTGGGGAAAAATATTTTTGATAAAAGTGCTTTGGCATCAGTCAGTAAGTCTATGACAGACACTGACATTAAAGTAATGGAATTGAAAATGAAATACAAAATGGAAGTAGAGTTAAGGAAGCTCGAGCATCAGAAAAAGAAAGAACAAATGCAGATGCAATTTGAAGAGAAGCAATTGCAAATGCAATTTGAATAAAAGGAGAGAGAGAGAGACAGGAGAGGGAGAATGATAAACAATTACAATTTGAAAAAGAGGAGAAAGAGAGACAGGAGATGGAGAAAGATAAATAATTACAATTTCAAAAAGAGGAGAAAGAGAGACAATAACACTTTGAAAAAAAGGAGAAAGAGAGACAATTACAATTTAAGAAAGAGGAGAGAGAGAGACAGGAGAGGGAGAAAGATAAACAGTTACAATTACAAAGAGAGAAGGATGAAAGGGAATTTCAACTTAGAATAAAAGAATTTGAACTGGCAAGTGGCAAGCACAATTCCACTTCACATACAGATTCAAGTTTTGGCATTACAAAAAATATCAGGTTAGTTCCCCCTTTTAGTGAAAAGTAGACAAATATTTTATCTATTTTGAAAAAGTTGCTGAAAATTTGAAATGGCCAAGGGAGCATTGGACTCAATTATTGCAATGTGTACTTTTCGGCAAAGCCCGAAATATCTATGCATCCCTGTCAGTACATCAGAGTTCTGATTATGATTTGGTTAAGGAGTGCATCTTAAGGGGTTATGCGTTAGTCCCTGAGGCTTATCGGCAAAAATTCAGGAACTATAAAAAGGAGGCTGGACAGACTTATGTCGAATTTGCTAGAGAAAAAGAACAGTTATTTAAGAGATGGTGCTTAGCCAAGAAAGTTGAACATGATTATGAAAGTCTTGAACAACTTGTGTTACTTGAAGAGTTCAAAAACTGTGTTCCTAATGAGATTAAAACTCATCTTGAAGAGCATAAGATTGAAACCTTGGAAAATGCTGATCTTGCTGCTGATGAGTACTCCTTGACTCATAAAGTTCCTGTTGTAGGCAAATAATTCACTCAGCAGTCTACTGGTAGAAAGGTATTTCAGCCTAATACGACTCCTCCTAAAATTCAATCTGGCACAACTTCTAAAAATCAAGCTTCTGATAAACTTATTCAAAATCCTTGTCTATTCCTACGTGTACCTATTGCAAGAAAAAAGGACACGTCATTTCTCATTGCTTTAAATTGAAATATAGGCATCAGAATCAAGACAGACCTATCCCAAATGCTCTTATTTCTAAGAGGTCAAGGTCACGGTCATCTATTGAAAACAATACATTTGTTGGGTCTCATAAACCCCAGTCTGATTTTATTATGGAGAATTATAAACCATTCATGTCGAAGGGTTCTATATCACTCTTCGGTGATTCGGCCAATCCTATCCCTATTAAAATTTTAAGGGATACAGGAGCTTCTCTGAGTCTTTTAGTGTCAGGAACTTTGCCTTCTTCTGAGAAGTCCTGTTCTAATGAGAGTGTTCTCATTCAGGGAGTAGAGTGTGGCTTTGTTAATGTTCCTCTCCATTCTGTAAATTTGTCATCAGACTTAGTTTCAGGACCTGTGATAGTCGGAATAGTGTCTAACTTACCCGTTGAGGGCAATCATTTGTTGCTAGGCAACGACCTAGCTGGAGACAAGGTTGTGGTTAATCCACTTGTAACTGACAAGCCTTCTTTGGATCAGAAAGTTGATCCTATTGAAAAAGAATACCCTGAGTTATATCCAGCTTGTGCAGTTACCAGAGCTATGTCAAAGAAAGCTCTTGAGAATGATTTTGATAAGGAAAATATTCCTTTAGCTGACACATGTATTGGTCAGGCTTTTGTTGAGGTCACTTTCACTTCTAATTTGGATCAATCGAAAGTAATTCATCACAGTGATCCTCTTTTAAATACTCATTCTCTTTTATCTAATCAGGGTGATAAACGACAATCACTTGTCGTCGAACAGGAAAAAGATCCTGAGATCTCTTGTTTGTTTCAGAGAGCCATTAGTGAAACTGAAGCCACTGAAGTACCTGTCTGTTATTTCATTAAAAATGGAATTTTATGAGAAAATGGAGACCTCCCGAGGTACCTGCTAATGACGAGTGGTCAGTGAACTATCAGATTGTAGTTCCAAAATCTTACAGACAGGAAATATTTAGTTTGGCCCATGAAACTCCTCTGGCTGGTCATCTAGGGATAAATAAAACTTATAACAAGATCGTGACTCACTTTTACTGGCCAAAAAATCAAAAGTGATGTTTGTAAATTTTGTAGATCTTGTCATACATGTCAAATGGTAGGAAACCCAATCAGAAGATACATAAGGCTCAACTGCAACCTATTCCTGCATTTGAAGAACTATTTAGAAGACTTATGGTAGATTGTGTCGGTCCCTTACCTAAGACCAAGTCAGGTAACCAAATTTTGTTGACCATTATGTGTGCATCAACAAGATTCCCAGAGGCAATTCCTTTGAGGAATATTAAAACAAAAACCATAGTTAAAGCTTTGATAAAGTTTTTTTGCTCAATTTGGCCTTCCCCAATCTGTCCAATCAGGTCAAAGGTCAAATTTCATGTCTGGACTTTTCCAGCATGTTATGCTTGAATTTGACACTCCGCAATTGAAGTCAAAAGTGAAACTATGGTTTCACAAAACTTTACTTGAGAGAACATTTGAGTCCTGTAATAGAGTTCATTCTCTCTTGCTCTTTCTTCACAATTTTCTTCAAGTTAGATTTTACGGCCCTTACAAAGTAAAGAAGAAAATGAATGAGTTCAATTATTATAGTACTCTGATCTAAATAAATTAATGGAGTACTAGTAGAGCCAAGTAAATTATTACAATTTATTTAGTTGTACATGTCCCAGAAACTGAGGATTTAAGTGAAGAAATTCAATTGGACACCGTTGAACTTGGAACAACAAATCTTCGGAATTCGGAAATTATGAAAGATCTAGACCAGAAACTTTTACATTTACAACAAGAAGAAAGAAATGAACTTAAACAGTTATTATTCGAATATGAGCACTTGTTTCCGGATATTCCTACGAGGACAAACAAAATTTTTCATGACGTTGAAATTGTAGATTCAAAACCTGTGAAACAACACCCATACAGGATGAACCCTCTCAAACAGGAATACTTGAAAAAGGAAATTCAGTATTTGTTGGAGAAATGATTTCATAGAACCCAGTAAATGTGATTGGAGTTCACCATGCATATTTTTTCCGAAACCGGATAAAACGTTCCGTATGTGCACTGATTATAGGAAGGTGAACAGCGTAACAAAAACAGATTCATTTCCATTACCAAGGATCGATGATTGTATTGATAAAATTGGAAATGCCATGTACGTCACCAAATTTGACCTTCTGAAAGGATTTTGGCAAATTCCACTTACGGAAAGAGCAAAAGAAATTTCGGCATTTGTGACTCCAGATGGACTCTATCAATATAAAGTAATGCCTTTTGGGATGAAGGGTTCTCCAAGTACGTTTCAACGCTTGATGAATACGATTATTTCCGGTCTAGATAATTGTGATGCTTATACTGATGATGTCATTATCTACAACGACACCTGGAAAGGACATCTAGCAACGATTCGGAAATTCTTTGAAAGACTCACTGATGCTAATTTGACAATCAATTTATCTAAAAGTGAGTTCTGCCGTGCTTGTGTAACTTTTCTAGGACATATTGTGGGACATGGTCAAGTTAAACCTATTGATGCTAAGGTGAAGGCTATCTCTGATTTTTCTGTGCCTGTCAGTAAAAAGCAATTAATGCGATTTTTGGGTATGGCCGGATACCATCGAAAGTTTTGTTCCAATTTTTCCAATATTGCTGAACCTCTGACAAATTTGTTAAGTGAGAGAAATAAGCTTCTCTGGACAGAAAAATGTCATGAAGCTTTCAATAGATTAAACGCAATATTCAAAAGTGCGCCGGTTTTTACAGCTCCAAAATTCAGAAAGTAGGTCAAACATTGTTATATTTTTCTGAACAAATGTTTTGGTTTTAGAATTCAGAGTTAACCATAGGGAGGGTTATACAGTGGAATGTCACTCGAGTCATTCTTGAAAAAGCCGTGTGTTTGTTGCCTTTCTGAACGAAAACGGTAGATCTTATGTTAGAAATTTTTTCCGTGACACATTGCAGTGCCAAACTAGGATAAAGCTTAGATATCTGAATTGTACAAGCTCTAGGTAACTCAAGATTTTATTTTATCCAACGATTTACTGATAAAAGAACAAAAAATATCGTTCTACAATTTTTAGGGTGTAAGTTTTAGAAAAAAACATTACATGACAAACGGAACAGTTCACGTAATTATGGTGACTACGATCACAGTTTTGGAGGTATCTTTTAACGGGAACGGATGCCATTTGATTTCAATCAAAATTACTAGGACGGAGAGAGAGAGAGAGAGAGAGAGAGAGAGAGAGAGAGAGAGAGAGAGAGAGAGAATGTTATTCCTACTTTTGAAAATATCACGACTCTTATGTTTGTATGGCATATTTTCCTTACGAAATTTCAAAAAACACACATCTCATTGAAATAATTGCTCCTATAGGAAAAATACAACACTATGGTAAAATATCACAAGAGTGAATTGGAGACATAGTCTACTAAAATCTTTTTTTCAAAAACGTCGATGTAAAGTTCTCACAGAATATTACATCCAAACATGCCGTGACGTATCTTGCAGTATGACTGAAATTTCCACAAGTCACCCATGATACGATTGTTTGTGCATTAGTTTTATTGTTTGTAAAGTGACTAATGGAGAGGTACAGAAAAACACGTCTGATCTTCTCGCTGTGGGAATAACAACTGAAACCGATTTGAAGCCAAGGCGGTGTAAAATATCGATTAGCCAATGAAGTCACGTACCATGAGTGACGCATTTGTTTGCTTCTAAATTCAAGGCAGGTAGTGTAGTGGTCAGGCGCAGAAAAACACGTCTGATCTTGTCACTGTGCGAAACGTGACTGAAGGAGATCAGAAGCTAAGGTGGTAGAAAATAGGTGCAGCCAATAAAATTGCTTCTAACGACTGACGCATTGTTTTGCCTAGGCTCTTGCATTTTTACCATTGCAGTGCAGACGGACTGGAGTGTGAACTTACAATCCTGTGTTGTGTACCGTAACATTTCTTCTTATCGCATCAAATACTTAACTGTACCATTATTGTTCGCGTTTTGAAACTGGCCACAAAATTTTTTTTCTCACTTGGACATTTTGACACACATTCGCATAGGTAGAAAGAGAAATGATACAGTACTGAGTGGTAGTTTTTTTTCAAGCTAGTGAATTTGGGGTTTGTGTGAAGTAAATAAACTAAAGTACAGTGAACCTCAAGGATGATAACCCAAGCTGTCCTGTCCATTGATGTATGTATTTACATCAGAAGAAATATGATCTCTAAAACACAAAGATATAAGGCAAACATGATTAGAATGAACACAAAGACAGCAAAGTGTACTAACAAAGGTATGTTTACCTTCACGTCCGCATAACTTAAAGTTTCAATCCCCTTGCAAGACAAATTTGATACCTTTTGTAGAGCTTGAAATAAGGAAACTGAGCAAACTTAAGCACTTTGCTATAGATATTTTCTTTCGCAGCAACAGACTAAACAACATAAATACTGTTACAACAATAAACAATCTTACATCTTCTATAAAAAAAAAAGAAATACATCAAAAAATAGAATTAAAGATGAACGATGACTAACCAACAAAACCGAATTTAACAAAGGCAATGACATGTGTAGAAATGTCTCTCACTTTGAGAAGGTATTTGGCTGTTATCTGCTATGCACCAACAACTTAAAAAAATGTATAAACAGAGAGAAACCTTAATTCAAAATTAATTTTGTTCAAAATTGTTTGTGTCTTTAGGGAACATATCTAAGCACTAATAAAGGGTGGAACAGGGAAGATACACAAAAAAAGCTTTGATATTTCTGAAAAAATGAGGAGATATTCCTACAGTTCTTACAGAGACAGGTCTGTGGGATATCCACAAATAAAGAAGTACAGATTCTAGTCACGTTGCAAGTGTGTGCGTGTTTTTGAAAATGGTAAAAATCGGATAAATATTTTTCTCGTGACACTTCTGAAGTGAAGAGTCTGTGCAAGTGTCAAAAGCTAAAGTCACATAACTTTTGTACGGCTTGTACACATTTCCACTTTCGAAAATGTGAAGTATCACAAGTTATTATCACAAACAGAACTGGAACATAGGGACTTGACAGTTGTTGTTTAGACACCTTCGCTCAACTTCACAACTTACTTGCTCTGTCTCATACTTTGGTGTTAAGAAAGATCGCCGTTGTAGGTGCAGCAACAGTGATAAGGGCAGGAGGAGACATCGTCGCTGATGTCGAAAAACGGTAGTTCTTTTAAAAATGGGTTTAGTATTATTTATTTTTTTTTTTAAAAATCAAATGAAGAAAAACGTGAGTTAAATCAGGGTTGGTAGACATCGTGGTCAACGACAAAGTATAAGTGACAGAGAGAATGAGACATCGTTGTCGAGTAGCGTGGTTTTCTGGAGTACTTACGTGTCCTAACGGCACAGTACCGTTTTTAGTTCTCTTGATGACACCAACTATCTGGGGTTTTTTCTTGCAACTTTTTTATTTCGTGGTAGGGTTTGAATCGAAGGGTCGTCAAGATGCATGAGGCGTTTAGGACGCACCATTGTCGTTCACATAAGTCAGCCAGGGGTTCCTAACTGTTGGAATTTCACTTGCCCTTGTGAAATATACCAAGTCATTGTCACAGCAAGAGGTAGAGAAGGGTATATAAACAGACAGAACGAACTTGGTTAAATCATTTCTGAATCAGCAATCGAGATGAAACGATCGCACGATTTCAGTGAGAGAGAAGAAGAAGGTAAGAGGCAGCGACGTGACTTACTGCCTCACACACGAAAAGAAGTGTTCGTTCAAATCGAAGACATGAGCGAACCTGAACCAACACCTTCCACGTCTGCGACCAGACCGAGAGAGTCTATTCCAAACCAAAGACCACCAGTATCACCCGAAAAGTATTACCACATTCGAGAAACGGACAAACGCTCCTCTAGAAAATTTAGAACCACGGCCTACACGTACACGGTGAAGTTTAAAGATTTCAAGTCCGACGTACCGCTGGAGAAAGCAAAGGGGTTCATCACCGATGTGTGGGATTCTTTGTTAACTACACTGAAACAGCAATGTGAAGCCAAAGAAGATGATCGCTTGAGACTTTCCATTCATCACGACAGTTTGAAGTCACCCGTTTGGATCGAGTTTAGCATTCCAGCAGAATTGACACCTTCCAAAGTCATGGACAAGATTCAACACGTGCAGCAATCCAACGACAAGTTTCACATCACCGATGGAAAAGCAACACTGTTCATGACCCACGTGTCTCTTCCCCAAGGGACAGGACGCAAAAAGGTGTTATTGGTAGACAACCTTCGCAGCACCAAAAAGAGCCTCGTCCAAATGAACAACCCTCAAGACAAGATGTGTTTAGCCCGTGCCATCGTGGTGGGACGAACGTATGCCGACAAGAACGACACGGCAGAATGGAAAAGAGCCTGGAAAACTATTCAACGATCGGACCGAGCCAAACAACAAAGAGAAGCAGAACTCCTGTTACAGCAAGCGTGACTAGCTAAAGACACGGCCTGTGACATTCCTGAAATGCAAAAATTGCAAGACGTCTTGGCTCCATGCTACACCTTGAAAGTGCACCCTCAAGAAGTGCGCGGACCTCTGTTGTTTCGAGGCAAAAATTTCAAAGACGGAAAATACATTCATGTCTATCATCACGATGAACATTTTGATGCCATTATCAGTATCACTGGATTCCTGGGATACGGTTATTATTGTGAGAAATGTGACTATGGCTATAACAATCGAGAGCAACACAAGCATTGCGGATCGAAATGCTCAGGATGTTTAGCCTCTAAACCCTGTCTTGACGAAGGACAAGAACGAGTGCATTGCCCAGCTTGTCAGCGCACATTTGTCAGTCCAACCTGTTACCAAGAACATCTGAAAACGCAAGGTTCACAGCAGAAAAGTGCTTGCCAACTCCTGAGATTGTGCCCTACTTGTGGACAAGGCATACGTACCAATAATGCTAAGGCTCACGTCTTTTCAGGAAAGAAACGATGTCACATTTGTCGCCAAATCGTGGACTTGGAATACGAATACTACATTCAAAAATACCATTCAATACAGGAAGATGATGACCACAAGAAGAAAGGGAATTTCATCTTTTTCGATTTCGAATGCATGCAAGAGACTGGCATTCACATTCCTAATTTCTGTGTGGCCTATCTTGACTGATTGCCCTCACTGTAGCAAGATTCCTGGAGGACGTGAAAATATCTTTCGGGGACCAAACACGCTGACCGATTTCACCCAATGGATCTTAAACCCTATCGACGAAACGTGGAGCCAAGAAGATATCGAACGTTATGGAGATTGTCATCGCTATGCCACGGTGATGGCTCACAATTTCTCGGGATACGATGGACAATTTCTTCTCAGATACTATACGGAACAAGGCACAGAACGTCCTAAAGTGACTTTGAACGGAGCCAAACTCATCTACATGCAAGTGGGACAAGTGCAAATTAAAGATTCGATGAGTTAATTGTCCATGCCTTTGAGCCGAATGCCTAAAACGTTTGGAATGACAGAAATGGCCAAAGGCTATTTTCCGAACTTTTCCAATACCGAAACCAATCAACACGCCGTTCTACCCCATTTGCCTGAGGCTCACTACTACGACCCCGACAACATGCGTACCGAACAACGAGAAGCTTTCTACGCATGGTACCAGACTCACGCTTTGGACCCCTTCGACTTTCAGGAAGAAATGTTAAAATACTGTCGTTCCGACATAGACATTTTACGGCGTTGCTGTGGAAAATTTCGAGAACTGTTCATGGAACACAGAGGGATCGATCCTTTGAAAGAAGCCTGCGCCATTGCCAAAGCGTATTAATTAGTGTACCGTCAACGATTCATGTCCAAAAATACTCTAGCTGTCATCAGTCCTCAAACGACCAATTTTGTCAAACGTCAATACTCGGTCAAAGCCCTACGCTAGTTACATTACTTGTGCGACAAGGAAGACAAATGGATCCAACATGCCCGCAACGGAGGAGGTGAAAAGACCATCGGAAGGTATTCGGTGGATGACTGGGACTTAGATAACCCCAAGATCGTGTACGAGTTTAACGGGTGCTTATTTTACGGATGTCCCATCTGCTACCCTCAACGTGATACTAAAAATCAGTTTTTGCAACGGACCATGGAAGACTTGTACCAGGCCACTTGTCAGCGACGCTTGAAGTTAGAAGAGCAAGGATATCAAGTGGTAGAAATGTGGGAACACGAGTACGATCACCGTTTGAAAACCGATCCCGAGTTTAAGCGCACCGTGGAAAGTTACAAGCTGGTGGACCCACTGAACCCAAGGGACAGTTTGTACGAGGACGGACGAATGCCACCTGTTTGCTGTACCAAGCCGACGAAGAGAAAGGAGAAGAAATCAAATACTTGGACGTGTGTTCTCTGTATCTGTACGTGTGCAAATATTGTCACTTTTCCGCAGGGCACCCACAATTGCTGACGGAACACATCGACCTGGACAACATTAGACAATACGAAGGATTGATCAAATGTAAAGTTTTACCTCCCACGGACTTGTACCATCCCGTTTTACCTTACCACTGCCAAGGAAAACTGATGTTTCCCTTGTGCCGTACTTGTGCTGAAACGTGCAACCAAGACCGACCTTGTCAGCACACTCAGGAAGAACGCACCTTGACGGGAACGAGAGTTAGCGTGGATTTGTTTAAAGCTCTGGACTTGGGATACCAACTGTTAGAAGTGTACGAAATTTACCACTTTCCCAAGACAGAAAAATTCCACAAGTTCGACGAGACTCAGAAAGGCATTTTCGCAGACTACGTGAATGCCTTTTTGAAACTGAAACAAGAATCCAGTGGTTATCTTCCTGGTGCCACACTCTCGAAGACCAAACGAAATTCAAAGACAAATATTGGGAGCAGGAAGGCATCATTTTAGACCACATCGAGAAAAACGAAGGAAGGCGATCGTTTGCCAAAGTGATGTTAAATTGTCTGTGGGGTAAAATGGCACAACGACCGTGTTTACCCAAGACGGAGTATTTGATAGAACCTTCTCGCTACTTCCAGATGATTCACGACAAAACTAAATACATGAAACACGTGGACGTCCTTCGTGAGGACTTGATCTTAATCAATTACGAAGAAGAACTGGACTTTGTAGAAGCCGACGAATTTGGAAATGTCATCATTGCGGCTTACGTGACAGCTCATGCTTGCTTAAAACTGTACGAAGCTTTAGAACTGTTAGGAGATCGTGTGCTGTATTTTGACACAGACAGTTGCATCTACATCGATCGTCTGGGTCAACCTCACCCTGTCATCGAAGGAGACCGTTGAGAAGCCTGGACGGACGAGCATCCCGACGACAAGATTCTAAGTTTTGCAAGTGGCGGTCCCAAAAATTACCGCTACGAATACCGGGGCCCACAAGGAGAAGTGCACACCGAGTGTAAAGTGAAAGGATTGACTCTCAATTATCGCACCAGTCGACTGGTGAACTTTGGCGTCTTGACAGAAGCCTTGCAGTCTGGAGAGGATGGAAATTTTAAAGTGACTGCCCGCGAGCCACACAAGATTGTACGTTTCCCCACACACCAAATCGTCAGTCGACCCTTGGAAAAAGTTTATCAAATCGTGTACCAGAAGCGAGTTCGGCTTCCCAACCACTTCACGTTACCGTACGGTCACGCCGATATTGGCCAGCCTATAAAAAGGGACAACGTTCAAGACCGATTGTTCATTGTCACTACAAGCGCCAAGCAAGAAAGATGAATACTTTCAAACAGCAAGTATCGAGCGTAAGACTCAAGTCCAACGAGAAACTCGAGTGCGATGCTGTGCCTCACGATCACATCACCAATGCAGTACCACGTCTTAGTTGTTTATTTACTAACGCCATGGCAAACTACGTGCTACCAGTGCGACTTCCAGACCACAAGACTTTAACTTATGAACATGCTGATATCACCCAGTATAAGAAAGGGACGACTTCCAAGAACGACTTTTCATTGCGAGGACAAACGCCGAGAAAGATGGATCACTCTACGCAGATGAAAAAAGAGAAGGAACAAACATCATTGACCTCTTTCACCACCATACCGTCACAGCAAAGTGTGTCGAGGAAGAAAAAGGATTCAGTAGACCTAAAGGAGTATTTGAGCATCCAAATAACTCAGACGGCGACTTCGAGGAAATTTAGGACAACAACTGACACCTACACGGTGAAATTTAAAGACTTTGCGTCTGACATTCCAGCCGATGAAGCAGCAGGTTTCATTACGGACTTATTTGACTCACTGTTAGAGGAACTCAAACGTCAGTGTCAAGTCAAAGATGGAGGTCGTTTGAGCCTATCAACTTATCACGACAGTTTGAACTCTCCTGTATGTCTCGGGTTTAGTACACCTGCGGAATTAACTTCTTTCAAACTATTGAGGGCTATTGAAGACGTGCAGACGATGAGAGAAAAATTGAACATCACCGATGGAAAAGTGACCATTCATATCGCATACGCTGTACCTCCATGGCAAGAAGAAAATTACTACCATTGATCTGCTTCTCGATAAGTGTACCTGGCACGATGGATATACCAACAGATCTACAGATGAAAGGGAGTACGTGATGGAAAACATCTACGCTGGGACACAAGTAGTAGCTGACCAGATATAAAAACAACGTGTGTGACGGATATAGAGAAAAACACGAACTTTGTCCTATTTGATTGTTTGTTACTTTCTTTGTTTGTTTTAGCTTTTTCTTAAAAATGAACATTTAATGTAGAGTGAAAGAAAATGGCATTCATTTATGAAATGCATATACGTTGTATATGAAGTGGGGTTTTCTTTTTGAAGGCATGAACTTTAATTTTAAAAAGTAGTTTACTAGAACTAAGAACTAAATAACTTGTAAATAGGTTTGTTTAATGTCCAAATGGTTATGTATTAAACGGATAGTGCTTAGACCAAAGCACAGGCCAGAGAGTCCATGTATATATCTGAATAAATATTTTGTACCCATACAATAGACTTTTCTTATTGGAGTCTCTATTCTGTCTGTGAGTCTCTCTTTGGAACATCTCTGTCTTCTTTCCTGTGTGTTTCCATCTTCTTTGTTTAGATGTGTATTTGTTTGTTTCTATATGTCTATGTTTGTCCCTATTAACCTTTGTCCCTATAATTGCATTTCACCCTATAAATAGTTTTGACCCTATAAACCCCATGACGTCACCAATGTTCATTACCATTGGCCCACAGGTGCCATTCCCATATTAAATTCCTGTGTTGGTCTTTGTTTGTCCCTTTAAAACTCCCTTTATCCCTATCAAATTCATGTCACCCACCTACCTACAGTAGCACGTATTAGGTCAGTCACTTGCAACACTGTTGCCATTATTCCCCTAGTGTTGAGTAAAGTGACGTCATTGAAGCTGGAAAGTTTGAGACTATAAATATAGACTTGGGTTTTCGAGAGGTTGTAGCTATAAATAAATACTAGGTTAGTTCATAGGACTTTCCTATAAGATGAGATTATAAATAGATAGTGCGGTTTTCCTTAGGAATTTATCACAGGTTGTAGCTAAAAATAAATACTAGATTTTTCCAAAAGGAATTTCCGACGTCATATTTGTGACGTCATGCGCATGCGCTATAAAATTTGACGCATGGAAAATCTAAATGAAAAATGTGATTGCGTTCGTGTTCAGCTTGTTAAATTCCCCATTCACTCCATGTTAAATTTCCCATGTTAAATTCCCCTTGACGCCAACTTTGACTGGGATTTGCCCATGTTAAATTCCCATTGTGTTCAGGGTACAACCCCCTAAATTTAACATTATGGTCCCATTGTCGCTAAAGTGCCCCACTATACTACTTTTATTACTCCATTCAATATTTTCATTTTGTGCGTTTATATGTGGCTATGTTTCCAAGACATTGTTTCACATATCAAAGACAAAGAATTGTACAAAATTCCCGTTGGGTTGATTCTTAACAAAAAGCACCAAATGTTTATCAAGCATGAGTGTGAAAGAGGAGAAATATCTTTAATTTAGATTGATTTCATTGTTGTTTTCTTAAGTACAAATGTTATTCTTTGATTACATACTGCTGGCTGAAGATCTGAAAGACCTTAACTATTTTGAACACAATAGTAGCGTGGCGAATATAGACCTTGTAGACCTCATACTGGGACACAGGATTCGTGGACGAAGTTGAAAATAAATGAAGCAGAAATAAGCAGGATATTTGCCAACGCCCTACGAATATGTAAATGTAAATTCTAAACGTGCCCATAAATCTTTCCATAATGTATATTGAAATATAGACGGGTTGAGAAAATAAAATACCAGTTTAGATCAGGAAAGTATGTAACATAGTTTGAGATTGTCACTTTATATGAACCTTGGGGTGAATATCAGCGAATTTCATTAAAATTGTGTTAAAAAAAACTATAAATCAGTTGATTATATAAATATGG